>LD355997.1:45491-89817 GCA_001465055.1 Ptychodera flava
TATAATTGTGGCCAAGCCAATAGAGCTGGAGGTCTGAATTTTGGCATATATGGATTAATTAGCAATACAATGGTTTTTTTTTCCAAAATGTCACGTGACCTTGATGAACTTTGACCTTCAATATGCATATATATGCATATCTCAGTAACCACAAGTTCTTTACGCTTTGATTTTGATAGGATAATAGACCTTAAGATGTCACATCTTGTACCTCATTTATTATGCACATATGTATTTCTTGGCTGGCCAATACAACTAGAGGTCTGATCTTTTTTCCTGATTTAGAACCATAACTTATACATGCCTCTTGTTTCAAATTGGGAACAATGACATAGACCTATGTGTCCATAGATCTGAACATATACACTCCAGTGATACTTCTTAATGACCTCATTTCCCTGCCCCATCAAGACTAATACTCCTATTACAAGTGGGGACTATGTCATTGACAATGACTTGTTTTTTTAAGCATGTATTTTGATCTAAAGTCACTTTCTAAATGTGAAATACAAGTTTTAAGTCAATACTTGTCCCTCATTTATTTATCACCCCAGAATTGTCCTTGCATTTAATTAAATAACAAAATTATTCAGGACTGAATTGTCTTTGTCATTTAAGTAGTGAACAGAAAAATTGAAACATGCAACAAAAAATCAACCAATCAATCAAGTTAAGAAAATACATGAAATTGAGATTATTCGCTGTCATCTTTATCGATATATTGATCTTTAAAATTGGATGATTTCATCAAGATGAAGGTTGATATGATAGCACCATGACTGATACTTGTTGCAGACATTACATATGAAAACCTGAATGTTTTTGGAATGGCTGATGAACTCCCATAATGCAATGGAGGCTGCAGTAAAAGCTACGTGTCATCGATTTCAGAATTGGACTCTTGTCAGAGTCTATGGTCTCTTGACGGCAGAAAATCACTTGGGTTCTGGGAAAGCCTTGATAGATAAGGAGTACTCCAGCGTCTGATTGGCAATACCAACTCTATAAATCATGGAGTTTGATCTCACATGGGAGCCATTTTCCACTTGTGCTGATTTAAATTCTGAGAATATGCCTTTTACTTTGTCAGAATTCGTGTTTGATCGACTAACTTGTCAGAACAATAAATTCCAATTTAAATGTGGTACATGTATTTAGGGTAATATCTCTTTATTCCAGAGCTTGTTTCATCTCACTTGCTTGGTTTGCCCTCTGTTTGTTCAACATCAACTGTTTGTTTAATTATTTCTGGACAGAAGATGGCATCTTCACAGCGGGTTCAAAACTCATATCCAGTGTGTGTCTGACAGATGATGAGAGTTTAGGCATACACATTTTAAAGGGAGTTCGTTGTGATATTTATACAGTTGGCGACTCTGATAGCGTGAGCCAGTGCTCACTGAGAAGGAGATCTTGTCTGCACTGTTTTAGCTCTTGGCTTGGACTGCTCATTTCTCTGGGAAGCACATGCAACAGATGGCATGAAAGGTTAAGTGGCACCAATGTGTTTGCATTGATGACACTGTAAGGGTAGAGTACAGAGCATAAATATTGATCATTTGTGTCCTTCTGTTTAGCGCAGAAACTGGACAGATGGTTCTTTTGATCTTTTGATCTTTGGATCAATATGGCAAAAAATGAAGAACAAGAAGTAAAATGTAAAAGCAAAGAATTTGCGGAAATATTTTTTATGAGTAAGAGAGAGAAAAGACAACAGAAATGACAAACAATTAAACATGAAAATTCAACCTTGGACACTATCTTTGCATATTTTAGTATGTTGTGATTATGAATACACACCAATCATCCACATTGTCTGAATATTATTCTACTACCAGGGTCTGTGTGTTTTGTCAGTCAGACATGCTGCAAATATATATAATATGTACAACCATAAAAACACTAAATGAGTAGTAACCCAGTTTGTAGGTATCTGACATGAGTGCTAGGAAGAAAGTAGCACTATAGATGGCTTGTCTATCAGCAAATGGTTGAGTACAACAATGATATATCAGCTACGCTGATGTGATGAAGTATCGATGTCAAGTCTGGGTACAGTTTAATATCTTGAAATTCTGACTAAAGGCTGGTATCTTTGGCAGCAATATATAGCAAATAGTGTTTTTGTAAAACCGCCCTCAGTGCAAGTATTTCCGTAAAACAGCCCCAAATACAAGGTGTTCAATCTTAAGCTTTACCCTCCCCCTATCATTTTGAGAAAAAATTCAGGTATATTGATGTGTCAGGGGATACTTGTCACAGTTGTGTGAACTCAAATAACCTTTGTTGCCCGGATGTTTTATGTTAACTGTGTTGTGCCCAGGTCATAAAACAGTAAAAATATTGATATAGAATGGAAATGTTCCCAGCTGTGGGTCTGTGTTTTAAAAAATGATGGTTGTGTGTTCCATATTGTAAATTCTACAGTGAAATACTCTTTGGTCAAATTAATGTTGTCAGGGTATACAATTTGGCGAATTTGTGAAATTTAGTTCCAGTATCAAAGACAATAAAAAGTTGTTTCAATGCTATTATAAACAAAAGGCCCTGTACTGTAAGATATCATTGTAGACAGAATTGACGAGCAGTGTTAAGATATCATTGTAGACAGAATTGACGAGCAGTGTTAAGATATCATTGTAGACAGAATTGAAGAGCAGTGTTGTAGGTAATTATTAGCTCAAATTAATGCAGTTACACTTTGCTGAAAATTGTTCTCATTTATTTTGAAGATGGTTTGCTGATGTAAAAAGTGGATAAAAAACTTCAAAAGGCACCCATACTGTAATTCCAAAAGGTGTAAAAATATTATTAATTCAACTGACTATTATTATAACCACAGATTACACTGAATATACATGTTCAGATTTCAAAGGTGCACATTGTGTTAGAGATAATAAGTTTTCCAACCAGTAACTAGTGTATAGAACCAATAAGCTGCTACGCATCTGACCAGAAATGATGTCGTGATCAGCGCGAGCGTGCTGTTGAACTGAATGCCGTATTTCAAAATATTATACCCCGGGAATCAATTCATGTGCTTTGTAATATTACTGACCCTGGTGTAACCTTTAGTGGAATTCATGTAGGCTATTTTAGCTAATACCTGTCGTACATCGCAGTGGATGAATATCACTCAATAAAATGTGTTGAGGCTACCTCTTTCCATCAGCATTGTGAACAAGTCACGCAGCATGCATTGTTTTCAAAATTGAGAAAAAAAAGATATTTGTTGAAGTAAATGACTAAAGTTTCAGTGAAGTATACTGTCATAAAGAGCAAGCATATATATTATGCTGTCTTTGAAGGAAATACAATACTTGTTGCCCTTTCAGCTTTTACTGTATGTAACCTCTGTGCAGTTTAAAAGTGTTCTTAATCATGTACATGTCAGTAAATCAACCGGTATTTTCCAAGGAAAAATTTTACAGGTACGGGCTATCCCAACTCTTTTAGTTAAAATTAATCCAAGTGCCTGGCCCTATAACCAAACAAAAGAAAACAAATTGAAAAATTGTTTTACAGTGGTATATGAAAATTAATATCCATATGCTAATTAGTTGTGCACCCTCTTAGAAATCTGTGTATTGAGTGCGTCATGAGAATTCAGTTTCATATCTATACATGTAAAAAAGTAACAGATTTGCTTTTTATCAATACTGTTAAATCTGATCTAATTATTCAAATTATGGAATCATGTCCTGTTATCAAGATAATGGCTCATCTCTCGGTAGATTTGAAAACCGCTATCAAATGCATATCAAGTCGGGCGCAACTCTCTGTCTTATTGAGGTCCGTGTATGAGATGAGCAGTGCTGAAATGTGAGGAAGTGCAGTTATCGCACACGTGCTGTCCTTTGGGGGAACACCCGCTCAATCGGTGTGGCAAAGCATATTTCAACGCGCCGTGTTCTGTGCTATCTCTCAACGTATCTGCCGACAGAAAAGACGATCATTCCCACAGATTATATACTGGGGAGCAAGAAACTCCATGGGCATACGTCCCGTGACATCCATGAATAGTGAACGGAAGCCTGCAGTGTGAAGTCTGTCCCGGTGATTAATGAGTTTTTTAGATTTGTGTGATCTTGCCGCAGGAAAGGCGTCTATGAATTATGGGAGGCTTGGGGAAAAAATGCTCGGAAGATGATGTTTTGTGTTTGCCTTTCCCATGTAGTAGTTAGCGTTTGACAGCTTTAATATCACAAAGGATAAAATTTCATGCTTCTTCTCTGCTGCATCTCTCTCTCCATGGTTGGCCTCCACAGCCAGGGACTAGATGTCATGTTAACACTGTATTTTCATCACCAATGTGGGTTTTCGATGAGAGACAGAAAATTTTGTCCTGAACGGCATCACTTAATTTGTGAACAAGAACAAATTATTACATATAGCATGTTTCTTTGATGTACTCTTACTGCAGATCGAAGCCAAAATAATCAGTATTGTGACCACGGTAATGCATGGCTGCAAGACTTGCAGTGACATGTAAAGGTTTTAGATCTTCAAAGAAACTAGAAAATTTCCAACAGGTGTTGGACATCCATCCCAACACTGCATACCGACAAAACAGGGATTGGAGTATGTTTTACCTACAAACAGACATGCATAGCTTCATTTCATAATCAATGATACATTTTTGATACTCAGATGCTATATAGATACATTCAGTAACATCAAATATTTCTTAAATATGTTCTCATCAGAGAGTGTCCGCGAGACAATTTGCACCACATGTGAATGTGTTTAAAGATGCGTATTCATGTTTGTGAAATCAAGCTCAATGAAATTATAATTCTTTTTGAAAGCCAAAATAAAGAATGTAGTACAGATTAGTGTTTGATTTTTACACCTTGTCCCTTGAGAAAGGCAATGTCACTAGTATGCAAATATAACTTGTGGAAGTCAATCACAAACTGTGACCTTTCATTGAGTGGCTGTTTATGGTCCCACTCCGCCCCTAAATCAACCAATCAACAGAAAGGTATAGTTCACTGTTGATTCCACTGATGACTTTTGGACATCAATGATTTCTTTCTCCATTGTTGTGATGGTTAGATTAGAGTACATTCGGAAAAAGTATGGAAAATTGTTGACTGCCCAAATATCTATCTGAAAGACACATGCCTCAAAATTCAAAGACTTCAAATTTTTCTCAAAGTTTCTACAAGGAAACATTTAACCATACTCCTACCAAATCAAAAACAAAAATCAGGGGTCACCATGCAAATTTTGGTACTAGAGAAACAAATTGCCTAACATTTATTGTTACCTGAAATTCAAAATGGCCACCATCCCTGGGTTAACTCTATGCGGGAAAAATAATCCTCGATTTTCACAAAACTTAGATTGTGAAAACTATACTTACATGAAAAGCTTAAAAATGAGCCCCTACAAGGGGTAGATCAGAAAAATATTGCAAAAATTTGATAGTCTGAATATCTGTCCCAGAGGCGAATTCTACCTTGAGTAAAATCAGGTTTGTGTGACACTCAAAACTTTTGTTGAAAGATATCGTCATTCCATCTCTATCATCTAATGTTGCCAGAGCATGCCGGAAAGCCATATAAACATGATACTGTGCCGTGTGTATCAGACGTTGTCTGTATGCAAATAATTCTGAGTGCTGTTTCCTTGGAAACAATTGCGTGTTTGCTATTCCCCCTGTCATTGCTCATATATTTTCTGCTGTTAATCATGGAATGGTTTCCTTAGATATCGCCATGGAAACTGCTGACTCTGGTCTTCTCTGAGGTTCTCCTGAGTAGAGATTGAACTGTCAGTCTTTGGATAATCACTTCATGTGATTATGCCGTCTGTTCAAAAGTTGTGAAGTGTTTTTTTTTCAAAAATATATCAGTAGATACTATAGAAACGGGGGGAGTAAGATTTAGAAAGAAATATTTACAGATAGACAAAGTAGGCAAGAGAGTTTTTAGTTCATTTGAGTTTTTGCATATGTCTGTGTATTACTTTTACAATCTTTGCAAACTTCAAGCAATTTTAGTTGCAGTGTGAATTAATAAGGTGTTTCATCATTAAGGTAGTATGCACCTTGAAAGTGAAAGACTTAAACTTTTGCTCAAACTTTTACCAAGAATATTTCAATCTTTCTCTTTCAAAATCAAGGATAAAAATCGGAGGTCACCGTGCAAATTTTGGAACTATAGGAACAAATTACTCAAGATTTACCAATATTTGAAATTCAAAATGGCTGACATCCCTGTGTTAACTCTATGGAGAAAAAATAAAATTTTCGATTTTTGAAAAACTAAGCTTGTGAAAAGTTTTCTAACACCAAGAGCTTTAATATGAACCCCCACAAGTGGTAGATCAGAAAAGAATTGAAAAAGTTTTAAAGTCCGAATATCTGTCCCCGAGGCACATTCTACCTTAAACTGATGTTTGTTGAGTGAAGAAAGGTAAAACATGAAAACTACAGCAAGTACTGGTAGTTTTTGTCCAAACAATGCCCAGTAAAATGTTCAGCAGGCTATTCTGTGCTCAAGTAGATGATTGATCAGTTATATTGTGTGTATAACATTGCAGGGAAAGCAAAAAACTCCCTTTGGTCATTCAGAAAAGTAAGTCCAGCCAATCAAAGCAAAACAACATCACTGATCAATGTTGAAAATGTTTGAAATCAGCTTCAAGAGACAGATGGCTGTTTCAGACCCGAGTGGTCAAGATGAGATCGCCTCCGTGTCTGAAAATCGGAGATGAGTTTTAGATAATTGAAGGGCATCTCTGAAATTGAAACAATCACCCTGGCTTGATAATCTGTTCCCCAGATCTGTCTCACCCAGTGATGTTACAGCAAAGGGACTGCGCACACTGACAGCACACTGACGCTTGTCTCCGTATCCTTTTAATCATTATCATTCCTAAGGAGAGCTGTAATCGTTTATGAGGGACTGGAGCAAAATCGATTGTCAATTATGAACCAATAAATTGACTTTCTGCCAAGAAGACAGTGATGAAATACCTGGTATTGTACAAATTTGGTTTAGCAGTGCGGGATGATATCGCTAATGATGCGTTGATATCTGAGAAACATGAGCTGAGATCATAATCAAAGATTATTACATCTTTTCACAGAATATGATTTAAGTCTTATGATAGAAGACACTGCCAATCCTAGTTTTCTATAATATCATGGGATTTTTTCCCCCTCTTTGCTGACAAAGTAAAAAGAGTGAAAATTGCATGCACTTTGGGATTAGAAGAAAATTACAGGTAATTCCATCCTGGCAAAGGAAAATTACTCCGGTTTGAGGAGAACTGTGGAACCGACAAAGCAATTTGTGGAATTGATATCTGAGAAATCAAAGTAAAGGTGATTAACTGTAGGAATCCAGATCGCTGGATGCCTGTCACTTGCTGTCTGTAGTTTCATGTTGTGCAAAACTCATCAGTGAATAGAGGGAAACACAAATCTTACTGATATTGTAATGGTGGTTGTGTATGCAACTGTTATTAAAATGCCTTACAAGCAAGAGATGAAATGAAGTAGGCTATGTATATGACATAGCGGTATACATTATGTATAGGTGTGTTATCTATAGGTGTGTGTATATCAGGGCTCTTACGTTTCTGGGGAATCATTGAAAGTCCTTGAATTTTAAAGCCTCTTGGAAGTCTTGGAAAATGAAATTGAGTCCTTGAAAATCCTGGAAAAATTGATAATCCACCCACTATTTTCAAAAACGATGTGATTATCAGTCGTGATATAATAAAAATAAGTGAAATGATAAATCAAGAAAATTGCTGTAAAAGACTTTTAAAGTCCGTGAATTTTAAGTGACTTGGGAATATATACTGGTAGACCCGAAATATGCAAAGTCATCCCAGCTTTATAAAAGACAAAACAAAACAACAAAGCAAAGACAGTAAATTGGAAATAATTGGAAAAGGAGAACAAGAGGTGATTGGTTTGTATTTTGCGGCAAGAAACTCAGTAAAAAGCCGTAGCTGCACATCCGTTGTATCTAACTTTCCAATAAGATGGATGAACTAAGGATGGCCATTAGGGAAATGCCGTGGCATCATCTTTGCTCTATGTTGACTCCCTACTACTCCGGCATCAGCCTGTCTGTAACTCTTTTACAAGTCTGTTTTGTTCTCGATGCAAGAATAAAGCTTTACTGCTGAGAATTACATGTTTAGTCATAGTGTATGCCAAGCCTATTCTGTCATAGCAACCGTTACACACATTTTAATGCTTATGCCCAAGCTTTTGTCAGCTAGTATCCTATTTTTAGCATTCTTCTGAAACTGATATAATAAATGTATACATGTACATTGAAATTTACCAAAGCCTGGGCTAAAGATGTCTGCATATCGTATTTGCATCACAGCCTGTCAGAAGCAACTTCATTTTGTAACACTGAAGATGAAGCTTTTGGGCACAAGAAGAGATAACATGATCTCTGTCCACAGTCTGGAGAGTCTTACAGAAGACTGACCTGAAGTCGTTGCATCCCAATCGGCCCCCTTTCATCTCAGATGAAATTAATTTAATTTGTTGTAGCAAGTTGGCTGTTGTCAACACTTGGTTTCATCCTGGATTACAATTTCATGAATGGTCTCTCAAGCCCTTTGATGGAACCAGAGCTCAGTATTTGAGGTCTGAAAATGAGGTTTTTACCGTAAGCCATACAAGGCATACTTGTATATAAGATGGGTCTACTTTTACATTTTAAGGACCAAACATTTATTATATGCCCTCTTTTCTTAAAATATCAAGATTAGAAGTTGCCATTTTAAATCACTGACTGTTCGGTGGGAATGAAATGGGTTGGTAAATGTTGTGAGAAATGAGACCCAATTCTTCATTTGAATATTGCAATCTGCATAGCTTTGGATTTGGATCCTACCAAATATCCATCTTCAAAAAGGAATATGCAGGGAGATGTTTAGTACAGACTAAAGAATCAACCACATCTTGTGTCCACACTTTAATTCAAAATCTAAAAACAATTATTACCTATAAATTATCTACTGCACATGTTGAGAGCCCAAGGGCAATATCAACTTTATGTTAACTTCAATGCTGATATTGCCCTCAGGGATGAGTGTGGAAACCAAGGTTTACATTTAAAGAAAGGTTTCACAGGAATAGTGTATTATGGGAATAACCTAAAAAGTAACACTAGTTAATAGATGAATTATTTATTTATTCTTTAATTTGTGTGTGTATGTATGTATGTATGTATGTATGTATGTATGTATGTATGTATGTATGTATGTATGTATGTATGTATGTATGTATGTATGTATGTATGTACAGGTATGGAACAATACATGCCTGTATCTATGTTTGCTTGATAACTTTATACGTCTATTTGGATTTTGTAGAGCAACATTCTTTCTCTGAAATAAATTTACAATCATATCCCTCCCCGGTTTCCTGTTCAAACAGTTTTGAATGAGAGGAGACCATCTACTTGTTTCAAATGCATGCTTCGTGATATCTTTTAATGCTCTTGTCTCTTAAAAGATTTTCTGTGTCTCTCGTAAAGAGAAGGCAATCATTGTTCGTGGTGCAATTTTCTGGCCTAGTTAAAATGGTCTGCTGTACTGTGACCTGTCAGCGAGCATTTCATGCACTAGCAAACTTTGTTTGTGAGCAGAGAAACCTGGGCAGACTTACTGTTCTCATGGATGACCTAGAAGTTCTGACGTACAATTATTTCCCATTCCGAATAATATAGTCTGTTCTCATGTTTCACAGTGATCACGATTTGCAGTTCTCGCCTGACCTGGTTTGTGTATTTTATCATCGCCAGTTTGAAAAAAAAGTTTGAACAAGACGCACACCTGTCAAACCCAATTCTGAAATTAGAACGAGTGCTGAGAACATAAACTTAGTCGGAATATTTCGGAGTTGGAGGGCATTAGATTGTTATAGCAACATGCAGTTCCTGTAAATTCTGTAGTATTCAGGTATTGGTCGGTAAAACGAGCCTTAGTTATCAATTTATGAAAGGAAATGAAACATGCCGTCTGCTTAAAGGACAACCTTAATGCTATGCCATTAGTTTTGATGAGAGCTTTAAAGAAAAAACGTGAAGTTATCCCCTTTTCAGAGAATTGGAGATTTCACTCTCCAGTACTTTGTCCCTGTTTTTGTCTCCTATCCATATTCTTATCGCGCATATATTTTAAGTTAATAAGGAAAGACCTTATCCTCAAAGTCGCTAAATTGCCTGTAATATCTCATGTGAGGTCATGACCTACTTTGTAAGGTCACGACCTACCAGGAGAAAGATTGCACAGTAATCTCATAACCTTTCTTGAGTTCATGTCATGGTACACACTCTGTTATTGCAGCTATGGTTCTTAGGCTTATCTTCATTTCAGCTGCGCTTTAGCAGTGCACACATGCAGACTGGTGAAATTACAGTGTGAGTGAACTTGAAGTTCTCTCCTCAAACTTTTGTCAGCTCAGACAGTCGTGCTGTACCAAATGCACATCAAAGCAATGCTGCATACTGTCAAATGGCCAAGTACTCCAAAATCAAAGGATATGTCCCCAACCAACTTTGCTCATTGTTTCCTGCAAATGTCATAGTTTTATAAAGGTTGTACGTACTTCATTACGTAATTTGCGTCCCTGTGAGGCTTATTCAGGTGCACCTACAAGCTGGCAGTACTGTAGTGTAATTGTGATTAGTAGCCAGGAGACTGTGCCGGTGCCATAATTGGGCACACCGTATAATATATGAGAAAGAAATAACTCCCATGGCATTCATAGCCAATTACTACAAGGACAAATTTAGTGATAGACATCAAGGGGAGGCCAGAGATATAATTTTTCTAGGCTTGAGTCCTTTCACAGTCAAGTAAATAGGTTTATGATACGACAGAAAATAGAGCATGGTGCTGGATGTAAGTTTGCAGGCTGTCATACCGAAACTATGGAGATGTTCTCTAGGCAATCTGAAGTCAGTCAATGATCCATCCTTTTGAACTCAAACCAACATAATTTCATGTTCGTAATCCAAATTTTGCAATTTAAAGCTTTCAATTGATTGGTACAATAATCTAAAATTGTCCAAGAAACAAAAGGGAAGAGTGACATCATCAGCTAGGGATTATTTGTTCCTTGCAGAGGTTGTGCCAATCTGGGAACCTGATTTCAAGCCGTTGGTTTATTTCTAGAGAACTTTTCCTCGTAGTAGTCTAACTGTAAACGTAACTTGTCAATATAATGAAACAAGTGAAACTTTTTTTGCATGTGACATTCAACTGCCAGTCATATGACGTCTTTGTCTTTAGCATAACTGCTACTGGTGATACATCAGTGTATGGTCTATGTGTTGCCTGATGTGGTGTGATTGAGGTTCGTTAGTGGGCACCCGTAAGGGTACTCCCGCTGTGCCAAATGGTAATTACATCCAGGAAGAACTTCCAAGGCTGTGTTCGGTGTTATCGATGACACAGCAATAATAGCATCGTAACTTACAAGTAACCTCTATAATTGTACTGAGTGGCAGTAGATTTTTCAGTTGAAATTTGTGTATGGTAACTATGTCAATAAAGGTTGGTGATGATGATTATGATGGGACAGTTATTGGAGCTGTACCTCTGATTTGTGTGAGCCAAATCCATGTGCTCAGTCAGCCTTGAAAGGTGACTTGTCATCCAAATGTCCCTCATACTCCACAGTTCATGTCTTAATTTGTTAACGTGAAGTTTTGGATTCACCACTGTAATTTCACAAAGCGCCAGACTCCATTCAGTCTTTATTGATCATATGATTAATGAACACTTTTTCTGATTTCACCTTATTATTTCAGATATTTTGGAAATTCCAGAAAATATTAAGTTTTGTAAGAAACTCCAGATGTGCGATTTCAGTGGGAATCCCATATCCAAGTAAGTACAGTATGTTTGTTACTCGGATTTGCCAAAACCATTTGGCATTTTGCGGCCCCAGGGACAGTGTCAAGGAAAATCCATTGGACCAGCAGGTGACATGGTGGTCACGATCAAATATAATACTTCATCCTACAAGTGTATTTAAGCTTCACTATCTGTTCTGTTGATGTATTTGGCATTATTTGTATTCTTGCCTGTAAAATAGTTTCTTTGTCTACTTCCACAATCATATTGAAAAATGTTGGGTTCAACTTGTTAATCCTCTTTCTACCAGGTTCCATAGACAAACCATAGCAATAAATACCACGTGGGAGAAAGATGATTAACATATACTGAACTTTTGGTCCACACTGGAAATTCATATATCATTCGTAACTTTTCATATTCTACACAATGTGTTGCGTCGGCAAGGTAACACTTTGTAATTCTGAACATTGTAAACAGATGAATATGCGCTCGCTTTCTATAGCAGAAGATAATGCAAATGCTGTTGCAGCAGTAGCTGGTCCCTAGGACCATTTTATGGCAAGCTGATTCATATGAAACAGTTGGCTGCTGTGGACCCTAGTCCGCTTGATATGCTCTCATTTATGTCACGCGTCACAAAGAGTAATGTACTGTTGCATGGAGGTACAGCTGTCATCTTGTTATTTTAAATGTCACTGCACTTTTTTCGAATATTACGCTTGTCGTGTTAGACTCGAGGAGATGCAACCGTGTGTATTTGCCCTGGTGGGAAAAATGCATGTTACACTGTTGCATCGCCCGCTTTGCCAGCTGTGAGGAGCTGATGAAGGTCATTCTCCACATCTGTAATGACATCGATAAGCCAAAATGTCTTCATGTTCCAATGTACCAGAATACACATTAATTCTCACTGGCTCAGGTTACCAGATGAATAAGGGATAGAGTCAAAATTGCCCATCCCGTGAGCAAAGCTTATTCTGGAGAGAGGATGCTTCAAAGAAAAAGACTGTTTGGCTCTCTGAAAATATTTGCATAATTTCTAATTGACCCTGGTATTGTGAATCAGTTTAGCATTGTTAAGTCCGAAGGCTAAAAGACTTTTTGACCAAAGCAGTTTTTCATGGTATTATGCAATCATTCATATCCCAATTCTCACTGCGTGTACCTTGAATAGCTTGTTATCTTCTGCTGGGGGCAAACTACAGGATATTGCAATGCATTGTGGGTGAAAATGACTTTTAACCACAGCAAGAGTTTTAGACAGTGATTTCTTAAATACTTTAATGTAAATGTTTGTATTTTTGTGGCAACAAGTTCTGCTTATTCATGAAACTTGCTAAATCATACATCCTGTCATCTTGTTAGGCTTTTCAGTTAGGAAATTCCAGTATAACCTTCTTGAGCTTCAGTAATCTTTTATGTTTTGCCAGTAGAAATCTGCTATATTGAAAATATTGATGTCCGCTATGAACTGCTCATACTTGATGTAGTAGCATGTCCATTTTGCAAATTTGAAATTTTGGATCTTTGGAACGTACTGAATGTATGTATTTTAACATTTTGATTGAAGAACTTGCTGGAGCTTCATGCACAGTATTCCAGAAATGATCTTAACAAACTTTCCTGTTTTCTGTAAAAACTAATCTCATTGGCTGACCTGTAGTGACAGTTGTAACAATCCCTTTAATTGGTTCTCAGCATGATCAAGCAAGCTATCATTTCTCTGACAGGGTGGAACATTCAACGGGATATTTTTTATGGTAATATTTTACTTGTAGAGACGGGCTGTAATGGCATTAAACGTATGGTGGTTTGGCTTAAAGCACTCAGAAAATGTTTGCGAAATCACTTTCGCCGACCGTAAACTTTTGATCTGCAAGCAAAACTCCTCAATCAGTAGAGGACCATTAACACTGAGTTGGATTTTCACCAATGCTAATTCATGGTAATCAGTGAAATGTTTTGAAATCAGCTCACAGGGAGGCAAGCAAAGTCTCTGTCGTAATGATCATTTGGCAGGAACTCTAAATGTCACACCCTGGGGCCGTCTTTTGTTGTTGGAGTCATTGCCTATTTCTCAGAGTAGGGATTCTAAAATGAGCCGTAAATCGTCCAGGGAATGGTATTTACCCAAGGCTGTGAGGTAACTTTGTTCTGCGTACAGAGACAGTTTATGAGAAAAGTACTTGGTCGCGCAAAAATTATGTTTTCTTCACAATGAAACATGTACCTGAAGATATTGTATCGACAGTGATCTAGAATGCCTGCGTGAATTTGTTTTGTATGGTGACTCTGTGTGTCTGCATCGCTAGCAGGGAAAACAAAATTTACACAAAACAACGAGATGCTTGTACCTGACAGCATTGCACAGACACGTATTTCATTGGAATTCACATAGGACGTAAACTAGTTTATGATTCATGCATCTTGTATCATCGGCTATGAGATGCATTGTCAATACATTTCACAGCATGGGCAGATGTGCCCGGCGGGTAATTTTGTTTGCCAAAAATTCTACACTTCATTTGTGTAAATATTTTCCTAAAGTAGAGAATTTTGTCAGTTGTGTTCTGTTTTCTGAGAAAAATGTCAGTTCTTGCTTTTCATTTTTTTGGATGAATTATCTATTTGTTGTTTTTTTAAGTTTTAATTTAAATGATTTATATGTTCATTTACATATTGTTATTTTCCAAGTGAAGATGTATATGTGTATCTGTTAAAAATAATGATTATATTAAAACCAAATTCAGCTTCAGGATGACTGCAAAGTGATATTGTGAAATTTATTGTGCAAAACATATTACTCTTCTTGGACATTGTGAAAACAGCATTTGTGCCAAATCCCTGAAGTGAAATTGAAAGTAAAATTTTCAAAATGATGATAGGATCGTCCTAACCCATAAAATATTTGCCAGTGTGGTGATATCCTCATGTTACCATGGATACAGATATTCTGATGTCGTCGCCTTTTATGGCTTGATAAATGTCTCTTCCTGGAAAACATCAAATGATGTAAAGTGCATTGGTATGCATGTATTCTCTGTGATATCCTTGAGGCGTCAACGAACCCTGTCAACTATTAACCAAATTGCTGTAGTTTTGATCAGCTATTAAGCTTTTACTCATGATTGCACCATGATTAAATGAATTTTTCTGAACCATATCATGCATATAATGACGAAATCATGATCATTAGCTCCTTTATAATATGTTTATATATTGTACATTCTTTCTGTGTCAGTGTGTGAGTATATATATATATATATATATATATATATATATATATATATATATATATATATATATATATATATATATACGTATATGATATTAAGACAATCTACCATGAAACTATAGTTATCACACTTTTATTCTCTACTGAAGGAATTACATGTACTAAAAAGTTTAATACAAGCTTTGATCAATAAATTACATTTCGATAAATAGTGAAAATTAATGATCTTGTCAAATCGCTGTCTTTACCTGATAGCAGCTAATTGCAGTAAGGGGAGCTCACAATGTTAGCTTTACCTTGACTACAAGTTCAAGGTCAACAAGCATCCAAAGCAATTTTACACGATTGATCAGTTTTATTGAGACAGTCTAATCCATTTGAAGACAGGATGTCATAATTTTTGGAAATTGGAAATCTGGGAATGTCAGTTGAGTTGAAATTTCGGAATCTGAATCAAAGGGTGAATAGCAATAAAGTTGGTATTGCTGTCTATAAAATGAACCAAAGGCCAATCTGAATTGATGTTATCCAATCAGCATTAAAATACAAACACATGGGATTATCGTATCCTTAGAAAGTTTTTGGGCCGACTCGCAGCGATTTCGAAGCTGTTATCCAATTGGTTGGCAGAATCGTACCGTTATAATGAAATAATACAAATAAACTCCCTAAGTTGCTGTGAATAGTGACAATCGACCAATCAGATATAACCTTGCAAACACGCTGCGAGTCAGCCGAAGTTTTTGTCTAAAAGAATATTTATTTAGCTGATTGTAGCACGATACATTGTGCATCAATGATTTGTACCTGTTAAAGATATTTCCTCACTCTTCTCCTAGCCTATCAGTGTTCATGCATGTATTGTATCTATGCATTGTCATAAGTTCAGTTTTCAAATTTTATTTGTGCATCAAATGTCAGAAAATTCAGTTCGCACCATAATTTCTGAAAGATAAACTTTGATGTGACATTTTCGTATTTCACATACGTGTTTAGAAATTTATTCGTAGATCATACATTTACTTATATGTAGCTTTCGGATTTTGCATTTCTCATAGCCTGCTAATTACACGTCACTGTGGTGAAATTCTTCTCTTGTTTATATAGTCTTGTTTGTTTTGAGTAAAAACTGTTTACAATCATGGGATATGGTAGCTTTTCTGTCATTTTGTAATATCATATTCTTGATTTTTAATATGAACCTCATTTTAATGGCAGCATTTACAATTTTCAAATATCATAGAATTTATTGATACGCACATTGTAATTGAGAAATGTCATATAGTGATTTATTCCCCAAAAGCATGAAATGTCTGTGAAATATGAACTTTCTCATTCTGTAAATTGAGAAGAAATGAGTAAAGTCCATGGGACTTCAGCTTTGAAGTTTAATATATATGTATTACATATTTTAGCTTTGCCTACTGTCATGCTTCAGAGAATGGAATAAGAAACTAGTTCCCTGAAGGAACAAAAGTTTGAAAGAAGTTATCATTGTATCCCATGTTTTGTTGGAGTTTGCCGGAGATGCAAAATCTCTACCTTTGGGGCAACATGTAATCAGCGGTCATAGAAAGTAGCTACTGTTTATGGCATAGTTAAATTAAAACTTTGAGGCAGAGCAAATACACTTCAATTTGATTTTCTATGTGGTGGAATGCTAATCAGACAGAGTGGCAGCATTAACGGAGGTTTTAAGCAATTTTATGAGTAGGGTGATTTTTATCTCCAGTGTGACGTAACAAGAGGTCCGTATTAATAAGGTAAATGGGCTCTACTGCTAGTCTTTCTTTCTGATAGGGCGCATATTTATACTCTGTACGACGATCTCCTTTAATGACAGACATTTGCCGCCACAACGTGGACAGATTTATGTTCCAGAAAATCCATCAATCCATACGTAATCCTTATCCTTACAGTGCGTCAATTACGTCTTGGAAATGGTTTCCAGGCAGTGTTATCTGCAATGAACAAGAAAAGTTCATTATGGAAAGGATTTCTTTTTGTGCAAAACTTTGACCGTGAAAAGTTTAGAATGTTAAGTGCTCATTTTACCGTATATGATGTGGAAATGCCAACGTTGCCTCTACTCAAGAAGAAGGGCTTTCATTTCCCGCATTCAGTGAAAGTTAATATCATATATTGTAGATCAACAACATGCTTTTGTGTTTTACATTCAAGTGGGGTTCTAATTTGACATAAGACAGGTTAGTAAGTCGGAAATAATGCCTTGTTGTAAGAAATTGTTGCCAAAAATGTGTTTCATTGGTACTGACTTTTTGTGCCAGACTCTCAACAGTCCCTTGTGCCTTTTCTGTCTCTTATTGGTGTAGTCTCTTGTACATATGGTGGGGGAATCGCAAACATAGCAACAAAGGCGCAAGCCGCGAGTGCCGTAAGACTTGCAGCTTGTGTTATGCATTCCCCACCCATGTATGTGCGAGAGACTACATCAATAATAGTCAAGAAAAGGCACAACTGACTGTTATGGACAGTCAATTCTTGTACCTGTGCCAATTTATTTGTTGAGTAGATATAAACTAATAGTTGTTAGATGTATATGTGTGTTATTAGTACCCTGTGGATGAAGTCCAGGGGAATTATGGATTAGGCTCCATCTGTCCGTGCGGACATCAGTCAGTGTGGGCATCAGTCACAGACAGGTCTTTGGTACCCTCATTTCTTTTGTCATGTGCATCATAATACGAATTTAGTTACTTCCAGTGCTTCCACTAACAAATTCACAATTACAAGAGGGACTATGACTTAATTGTCTTTTTTAAGAAATGAATATTTTTCACCTTCAAATATAGAGGAATACATAGTAGGTATAGTGTGTATTGATATGAAAGTAAGGCATGTTCGTTTGACGTACGGACTGCAAGGTCATTTTAGGTCAAAGTTCATCGACCTATTGAGGATCAGAAACTTTGGTTATCATTAGTAATAACAGCAGATCTGTTGATTCATCATTTTTTCATGCTGAATGGAGCAGATTAAATACTGGTGTTTTCTGTATGTTTATATTTGCTGATTGTATTAGATGTGTCAAACTGACGTGTGAGTGTTTTGTTTTGCTTTTCTTCAAGACTGCCTGATGGATTCACGCAACTTCGAGACTTGACCCATCTCTGTTTAAACGATGTCTCACTCGCAAGGCTACCTCCAGACATTGGCAGGTAAGAAACACACTCATCACAGGACTTGCTAGATCTGTTCCGTGTGCAATAATATTAAGACGAAAATGTCTACTTTGTCTTGCCTGAGACTAGATTGCGTAAAATTACATTTGCTCAGCATGCTGATGAAACAAGAAATAAACCTTACATTACACTCAGTGTGACAGTTTTCGGACAGGGTAGTGAATTTCACCTAGAGCCGTTTCATAAATGACGAGCACTACGAAATCTTGTTACCATACCCTTCAAAACTTTATTGTGTATATCCTCAAACTGTTAACACTATGGAAGTGGTATTTAGGGGTCAAAGTTGCCAAATTGTTGACCCCATGTTGAGTGCGTAGTAATTGGACTGCTATCGCAGTAATCGGACGTCTTATTTTGAATGCGATTATTGGGGCTAAATATTGATATTTTGAAACTTCAAATCCCCGATTTTCAATTTCGATGTGTTTAGAAAACTTTTTGTAAAAATTTCGTGATAAATTAGTTATGTTCAATCCGTGGACGACCTGACTATATTTCGACGTGTATGGTGCTTACTTATCGGACATGGGCTGTCTCTGTGTGGTGCTTTGGACACCTTGTATCATACGATGTGTTAACTTCGCCAAGTTTGTTGCCCGAAATAGCTTCTACCAAAAAAAATAAAGTATTCAATACGGGACAGCAGCATGTGGTAAGATGACTTGTAAAACGCTATCAATACAGAGGGAAGTGCGTACATTAAATGTCTGAAAACTCAGGTCGTCCGAAAACTGTCACACTGAGTGTACTGTTGACTTCGACTGTTAATGCTCTAAAGAGATATCAGAATGATGTCTGTTTTAATATTGGCACTTTTTGCATATCCATGCAGGGCGCATGTCGTAGTGAGACAATGCAGAAATGTCCAGTTGCATGTATGTGTGACTACGCATCACAATGCCTATTGAATCCTATAGAGGAAGTGCTGTCTACTTGGCCGCTGGGCCTCTAACTATGCCATATTGCGTAGGCACCGTGACTTTTAAGTGTCTAGCAATATTGTACTGTTCTGTGGTGCTTAGCTTCAGGCTTCAAATGCATTTACTCAAACAGAGCCATATGTTTTTGATTAGTTTGCGCATATGCCATCTGCAATTTTTGTAAGTGTCCTTTTAGGCCAAGTGAGACGGAATCGCTTGTAGGCTCATACCTGTAAATGCATTTTAGTTTACACTGTGAATTTCACACTGCCTGAAAGTACCTGTCCCTGATGGTTTTCCACCAATGTGTATGAAATCAACCATGATTTTAAGTATGATACTAAACGTAGCAATGTATGTGTGACTTACCAGTACACTATTACTGTACCAACAGAAAAATTGATTCTTTTCAGCCTTGCAAACATGTTTATCACTTGTTGGCATCCAGTAGGGGTCATAAAATGGCAAATATTCAAAACTAATGCAAAAGATTTCTGACAAATCTTTAAATTTGCACAGTAGCGAGAGAATAATGTTGACATTTCAGTCAATGCTGTCACCTCCAAGTCAAGGAATTTCGAAAACCGAATGACAAAGAACAGTGCTTTGTTTAGGTTTGAAGTCATCTTGAATACTGAAGGTGCGGATAGTGAACACAGAATACTTTCAAAGCATTATATGTCCAGTGAGAACTTCAAAAAAGGAAAAAATGCTTTAAATTTGGATATATCCAAGGGGATTCGAGGGAGTGGCATCCTTCCTAATCGGGTCACCCTCCTCTCCTGTAAAACTTTGAACTGAGGTCATTCACCACAGAAATATGCTGATGAAAGTTTAAAAATCGAAAGTTTGCTTTTTATGTTGAAATGCAAGCACACTGAACTGACTTTTGTTGATAATAATCAAAAACTATTTATGTTGTTTCTCTTTTCTCTGCCCAAACAGCTTATCTAATCTTATTACACTTGAGCTGAGAGAAAATTTACTGAAGTTCCTGCCTTCCTCGCTGTCATTCCTTGTCAAGTTGGAGCAGCTAGATTTAGGGAGTAATGAACTTGAAGAACTACCGGAAACCCTAGGTGCTTTACCAAAGTTGATGGAATTGTCGCTAGATAGCAATGAACTCATAGAACTGCCAGCAGTGAGTATATGAATTATTACCCTTGACCATATCAAGTGTTATTATTGGCTGCCCATCAAGTGTTATTGACCAATGGCTGCCCAATAGTAATATTTTGAAGTCAATATTGAAGTCGTGTTTGTATTCTAAGACTTTGTATTATCTGTTGAGCGGCTTTCAACCCCAGAAAATTTCCTATTTCTCCCCAAAATTTTTTGAATTGGGACTATTCTACTGGTCAGCGTAACCTGTTTATATGATACACATTGTTAACACTGCAAAGAAAATGTTTAATATTTGTAAGCGTGATATGATATTTTGTCTGTTAGTGGAAAACTGGAAAGACACAGGGCAATACTTTCCATACATCAGTAAGTTTATCCATGATAACTAGGTTGCCGTGTGTCACAGATGTACAGGAAAATTAGCTGAAATCACAGCTACGGTCTTTTCAATACCGACATTGCTCTCTGAAGAAGAACTTTTCACATTAAAAAAGTAATCTCAAGAAGCATAGTTGAACATAACTTTTTTGAGGTTACTGACCAGATTAGCACATGAGAAGATTCTGGTACAGTGCAGTAAACCCCCTTGCAAACCTATGACCTTGAAAAAGTACATTGAACTGAAGAAATGATTGTATTGTTGATCAAGGGTGTTTGGAATCTAGGCTCTTAGTGATGTTCTCATGCTCGTTTCACACATGATTGGTTGAACAATATTATCAAAAAAGATGGATCTCAAGTGAAACTCTTTTGAACTTAGTGTGCCCATTATCTGATTTCAATCCAAGTGGGTGATATATCCGGGAATCTGACATGATAATTCCTTGTTTTGCAAAGGAAATTGGAAACCTTCGCAGTCTAGTGTGCTTGGATGTTTCTGAAAACAGACTGGATTGCCTACCTGATGAAATTGGAGGCCTTGAAAATTTAACAGATTTGCATCTATCACAGAACTTTTTAGAAAGGTTACCAGAGGGTATCGGTAAGTTTTCGTTCAAGTTTTCAACCCCTTCATCCCTACTTATCAGTACAGGGGTCCAACAGCATTGTAGAACACAGTAGGGTCATAACAAGAATTCAGTGGCAAGGGGTGAAAAACCAATACTTACATGATGTTTCATATCAAGTAATCTGTGTGAATTTGCAAACATTCTTCGGCTAACTTATTTATTGGACAAGTGAGTGAAAGGAACTTGTTTTACAAATTTATAAAACCCACCAGGTAAAATGAAGGAAATTTTTAAAAGAAGCTGAAGAGCTAGACAAATCCGTGAGCATATTTTCAAAGTTGTACCTGGAATAGTAACTTTGTACAAAAGTTGTTCAATGGTCTGTACTTCCTACGAGGGCGATAAGTTAGACAGGCCAGAATTACAATTGTAAGAGATTAGAAGAATTCTATGAAAAAGGATGTGTAGAGCATGGAAAAAGTTTCTCACAATATTTTTTGTTTTGCTCGAATGTATAAATGGATGTTCTGTTTAATTCTGTCTAACCATGTATCAATCCACCAAGACCTGTACTTTTAGTCATTCCAATATTGGAACAAAAAATGAATCCCATAGTCCTTTTTAACAGACACCAGTGTTTACAAATTAAAGGTTCCGGTGTTTTGCTTTGCAGGAAGTCTGAAACAGTTGACAATGCTCAAAGTTGACCAGAATAAACTGGTTGTGTTAACCCCAGCAATAGGAAGGTAAGATCCATATAAAATTTCCCCACACATGACTTTTCTCTGCTCAGATGAAGAAAATACATCAAAAACATTGTTTTGTAAATACAAAATACCGGTATGTTGCCATGTCATATATATCTTTATAAAAAAAAGCAGAAAGGATCCATTGCAATCTCTTGTATGTATGTAGATCTCTCACAAACACCGTTATTTGTTCTTATACACACAAAACATTGAAATATCAATATCAACCAGTTGAATGTGTAAGTTGTTCTGTAATCTTTTAAACACGAAAGTCAATTTTTGTCCCCTTTAAAAATATATAATGCACACAATTTTTTCAGGTCCAAACAATTTCTTTTCAGTTTTCCCTAAAATTTTGATAAATAACTGTAGCCACTGAAAATTCATGTTCCTTTGGTCCAAAATTTCCAAAAGAATTATAAAAAATTCTTAAAAAGTGGTTAAATGTTGCATTTCAATTTAGGCGGGAAAAATGACAGTACTTAATTTTACCAAAAGGCTGTGTCATTGTGTGAGTGATACAGGTTGCTTTGTGTAGAACAGAATGAAATTGGGCAGAGTGAAGTTTTGAAGAGTCATTGGAAATTCTTTTGTCCATATACGCTACAGACTTTGAACTTCTATCACCAGATCGTTTTTGAAAATTTTTCCAATGATGTCACCTAAGAACATGTGCCATTTAATCAGCATTTTCATCATTTCATTGTCATCTTTTCTGTTCTTTCACACAGCTGTGAGAACCTTCAAGAGCTTATCTTGACAGAAAACCTCTTACAAGAACTGCCAGCCACCATTGGCCTTTTGAAAAAATTGAATAACTTAAATGTAGACAGGAATAGGTTAAACTCTATACCACCAGAGGTGAGTTACTCAATGCAAGGAACTAGTGCGCTGTGCAGTCATTTTCCAGAGGGTTCTTGTGGGTGTGTAAGAGGAGGGAGGGGAAATATGCCTGAAGGAAGAACAGGAAAAAGAGATCGGTGATCTGGCTGGCAGAAATGATGTCCTTAGCCCTAGAGGCTGTCTGTTACGGGATGTAAAATATCGGAGGACATGTTCAAGAGGGAGACATTCGCAGGTTCATCATTTAACAGGGAGACTTTCAATCCCAGGCCCAATATTTAAAGGGGAAACTTCCAAGCCCAGGGTCAATATTTAAAGGGGAAATTTTCAAGCCCAGGCTCAACATTTAAAGGGGAACTTTCAAGGCCTGTGTCAACATTTATAGAGGAGGCTTTCAAGCCCAGGCTCAGGCTTGAAAGGGAAAGTTTCATTCCCAGGGATTATATTAAGATACTCATTGTGTTCTCCACTTTAGCAATCTTTGTTTGGGAATTAAAAAGGGACAATGTACTTTGAGAGAAAATCAGACGAAGAAGTTGCCCTTCTGAAAAAAAGTATGTTTAATGTAAGTGATAGATGGCTCTTGGGTGTTATACCATATAACCTTGTGTTAATATTGATACATTGTCATTGTGTATTGAATTAGAGCATTTAAAAATTGAGGAAGAGTTAAACATTGAAACAGAAACTAATTTCTTTTTGTGAAATATTGACGTTTGAAACAGATACAAAGTGAGAATCATTCTGAATGTCATTCAATATGGCAGCCTGACCAAAATAAATGATACGTTCATTTTGTACCCGGATATTACGACAAACTGAGCAATTTGTCACAGAAAAGTCAATATTGAAACCAGATTAGTGATGGTGATTGCCTTTCTCTTGAGAGAAATATCGCCTAGAAGATAAAATTTGATGTCCTGACTCATGAAACAAGAATACAACATAATCGTGCAAATTTATGTATTTATGAACATAAGCCTTGACGATAATCACTGACTGCATGTACATATCATCTTGGGATCCTACCTTCAGCTTGGTCGATGCCACAAACTCGGGGTTCTATCCCTGCAAGACAATCGACTGATGGAGGTTCCGTCGGAATTGGGAAGTCTGAAGGAGCTGCACGTGTTATTTTTGTCAGGAAATAGGATAGCCCATCTACCGCTTAGAATCGCCCAGTGTAATCTCAAAGCGCTGTGGCTCTCAGAAAATCAGGTTGGTGAACTAATCCTGCACGCGTGTGGAATTTCTTTATCTCATCTTAAATTTTATCTTTTAAAAGACAGAGTTTGATAGAAGAAGTAAGGTTGTTCCAAATTTGACTGAAAAATTGATGTTTCTTTGTCATTTGGATTTGATTGCAGTCGTACTTTGATTGCCAATTCTGTTTATGCAAAGCTGTCAACCACAAAAGAATGAAATCACCGTTGCCATAGCAACAGCTCTAGAGAATAATGGTTTTGTTTGTAGTCATGTTTTACTCCACACATTCGTCAATAATATGTCTACAAAAGATAAAAAAATTTCAATAACTTTTCCCACATTGCATAGCGGATTTATTCGACTTCATCACACCAAATGCATGTCAATGAAATGTCTTTGCACTTTTTTTCATTACCCACTTACAAAAGAATTGTCTGATTTCAAAGGCTCAACATAAGTTGTTCTCCATATGTGTATACTTTGTCCTAGGCCCAGCCGATGCTCAACTTCCAAACTGAAGAACTCGAAGGCTCCAAAAAGAAAGTCCTGACCTGTTTTTTACTGCCTCAGCAAGGTCGCTCAGAAAGCCTGGGTAAGCCTTCTCTTGGTTCTTCCGAGGGGCTAAGCATAGATTTAGAAGAAAGTAAGTGAGCTTTTTAATTTTTTTTTAAATCTCTGTATTCCTGAGTTGCTGTCTGCACTTTCGCTAACAAAGGAACGCTACACTCCCGTAACTGTAAGTTAATATCCTTCTGTGGTACTTCATCTTCTGTAAGCATCTATATAACCTATCAAAATTAATTGTCAACTGTGGTATCTACCAGACTTTGTAGCTATAGACTAGAAAACTGCAACATTCTTGTGAAAAAAATGTTCGGAAAATTGATCGTGTTCTAAAATGGAACAAAATATAATTATACATTCTGCTTGTTGAAAATTTGTTTTTTTCTCTTGTTGGAAAAGATACAAATTGAATTTTTGTGAAAATTTTTACAAAACACTTGCACAGAAGCAAATTTTTTGGCAGAAAACGTGAATATTCTTTGAATCGTCATCATGAATGTTACAAACTCCCAGGAAAAATGGAATTATTTTCACATAGAAAGCTATTTTCTAGTGCCTCATAGCAATAGAGTTGAGGAATTTAGTATCAAAATTTCTGTATTTTTAAATCATTCAACTAAAAGATTAATGTTTTATGAGAGTATCTGAACTTGATTTTCTGTAACTTACAATATATTTATGAGGGAAGTTGTTAAATGTTATAAACTGACTCTTTCTTGTCTCTGCAACCTGTAAGCATTGTTCAAAGATGGGTATGGGATGTGCTTTCGTTCAAGAGTGTCCAATATACATCTTTGAAAAGTATCGTATTTCTATTAGCTTGTCTGTATTTCTACCTGTCATAAGTTAAGGTACTTCTTTCTCTCATTGATTTTAAATTATCTGTCATTGGTCAAAACAGGGCCTACAAAGGGTCAGCTGTCTGTCAGCTGGCAAGACATTTTGACCTCGGATTGCCCTTTTCATGACCCACCTCCATGACCTGACATTCTGGCATATTTGTGTGTCCAAATTTGCCATCTTGTTTATACCCTCTGTGAAAGCCAAGCCCATTCACCGAAGGCAGTACTGAGTTTTCCCCTGTGGCTGATTTCAAGCAAGAGTTAGCATTTTCCTTGCAGCAAAATGTAAGATGTTGAATGCCAGTCACTGCCATAAAAACCATGACGTAGGATTTATGTATTGTAGGATTGTGAAAATGGCCTGTTTCGGTCGCCAGTGGTGCCCCATCCTCTGAACCTTAGTCTTTTAGTGGCAAAGTGGCTACACTTTATAACTGCATGTGTATTATGGACAGATTTTGTTAAAATACAGAATTCCTTCAAAATGTAGACTGGGGTAATTTATAATTACTGTATCCATGTCTTGTGTAGACATCGAATATAATAAAGTTACATGAGCGTAAATGTTCAAGCACACCCTTCCATAGTTAGTGGTCCCATCCCTGGGAATGGAGTGGATCAATGCAATTTGTAATTGACAGGGGTGGCAATGCTCTTGGTCCCTGTGTTTTGTGATAGCGTCTGATCAGTCTGTGTGTGTGTTCCTCTTACAGAAAACCTGCTGGCAAACAGTATGGAGGGTGACAGTCAACACAGCTGGTCTGGACATGTTCCGGATCGGGTTGTTGTCAAGTTTCCAGATGAACACACTAATGATGAGAAGTTGAGAGTAAGTATAACCAGCTTTCTCATGATAAAAAAACAGACAAACAAAAATACAAACAAGCAAACCAATATGTAAACAAATTAACATATTCACACATATAATACAATGGTGGTACAAAGGTTGCATATTGTGTCATTGTAAATTCCAGTTCTGCATTTCGTTTTGCAAATTGTAGTGAATTCAAATTTTCTGTCCAGAGAGTTGCTGCACCTCTAAATCTACATATGTTTTACCTCTGTCAGTTTCCAGTTTGAAATTTCTGTAAATGGACACTTCTGTATATCACTGTGCATATCATTGCTGATAACTGTAAGGTTCAAATGTCGCCAGCACGTGAAATGAACTATTATGAACAAAAAACTTGTCTTGTCAAGTTATCACATATTTGATATAATTAGTCTTCCGAATTGTTGACACAAACTCCCTCTTGTCACATGTGTAGCTCACCCCTTCATTGTCATGGTTTGGCCTGAATCTCTTCTTTTCAATGTCAAAGATGGACCTCAACACTGGGAAACAGGGGATGATAGGGTGAAAGGAGGAGGTAGTGGGATAAACATTTTTAAACTCAGTGAGAAAACTATTTTTAGAAAGAATTACATTTTTTGCTTCACAATGAAAATGTATTTTTCATTCTCCTTAAAATTATAACTGATTAAATTATTTCCTTATACAGAAGGCAGCTGTGATATACAAGTAATGTAGAATGTGTTGTACAATGGGCTAAACCTGGAATTGAAAGGAAGGGCTGTACAAAATAAAACTATGTGCATAAACGCACATTAAAATACATGCATTTCTATCATATGAACTCTTTGACGTACTGTGTCCGTAGAAGACACTGTGTACTTTTTGTTCAAGGATTGTCAAATTGGGGTAGCATTATTTCCTTCTACTTGATAAGCTCATGGCTTTAAAATGTTGAGAAACCATAAACGCTGGCAGTTAAGCCTATTGTGCCAGCAGCTCTAATGAAGGACACTGTTTTATGTCGTCGTTTGGTGAAGGAAAGAGTATTTCATTAAACTGTACCTGCTCTCAGAATAGTAAGCTCTTTGTAGCTGTGTTTCAACTCTAGAAAGGGTTGACAGTCCTCTTGGTGACATATTGAAACATTTTTACTTTGGAAGGTAAAGGAAATGTTAAGATTGAAGACAACATTTCACATTGATCACAAGTAAACTAGGGAGTCATCAAGGTTAGGGTTGGGGATAGAGTGTGTTTAAGTAGTAAGAAGCCCCTTAAGAAAACCTTTTTAGTTCATATGGAAGGTGTGTATCCAATAATCTTTTCTTGCCAATAGAGAGACAGACATACAAGGACACACATCCTGTTAGACTGTATGACAAAAACACACACACAAACAGACACACATGCACACATATGTTAGAAATATTTTAGTGTAGGCTACCTGTACTCTTTCAACCATGTTTCCCTTTACAAAGGTCCTACTTTGGCACAAAAGTTGTTGTACCAACTTCCGTAGTAAACAGACCCATTCCATTACGTTATTCCAGATTCAATATTGGTCTATGTCTGCAATTAACTTGTGTTTGAAGGAATTGGCGATATTGTGCTCTTTTATCGGTTGTTTACCGTCAAACCAATCTCATTTCAGAGTAATTTCATCCGTCATGACACGCCTCATCCCAAGGAGTTGAAAGCACGTCACGCCAAACTCTTCCACCAAGTCAGGGCCAAAGACTCAAAAGAGGTAAAATCCCACTACAGCACAACTTTTCAACTCAGTGTGTTTTGACTTTGTACTGAACAGTTGTAAGTCTCAATTCACGAGGCTTTGCCTGTTTCATACTTGTTTTATTTTCCAACCCTCCCTCCTATTACAATGGTATATCCTGGTGATGGCATTTTACGGTATGTAATGTACTGTAATGTAGACTGTTTCATTAAAGGACATAGGGAGCATTACCCAATTTTAAAGTGATGTAGACAGTGTTCAAAGGATAGAACAACTCTGCAGATGTGAACAGAGTAGCATTCAAATGTATCTCTATTTTTCCAGTGGCATACAAACATATAATACCTTTTAATTTTTTTTTTGCCGTCTGTTATCAAATATGTCGAATTGTCAAACTCTATGGACTGATGCATGTTTTCTTGATTACAAATATCAGATATTTATTGAATGCAATCTTCACAAATGTTCCAAACGCTATTCTCAGACAAAAAGTATTGCTTGAGAGCATTTTCATGTTGAAATGTTCATGGCATAATTTAAAAAGACATATTTACTGGTGACATTTTCTACTGATGTATTTTATTTATGAAAGTGTGTTTGAATGCAGGGACTATATTGTTAATTTGAAAGAGAACTCGGATGTACCAAACTGACATCTGTCAGTTGAAAGAGATTGAAAACAGTACAATTGTGTATTAACATTAAATATAAGTGATCACAGTGTAAAACCTAGAGATATGAAAGTAAATAGACCTGACCAGTCAGATTTTGTCAGGCATGATGGAATAACAGTATTATGCGCAATAAATCCCCTATGAAAAGAAGATTTATTTTATAGGTAAAGTTTACAATGCACGCTTGTGATAATGTTTCGGCATTTTGTATATAAAATTAATGATGACATTTAAGTTGGACGTTTGTAGAGATGTGCTGGATTTCTGGAGGTAAATTTTTTAGATGTCATCTCCTTCTCTCTATGGATTTCCTACCCACTCACTTAAGAAGAGCACTTTAAGTGCCTATTTTGAATTCGACAGAGTATTCCCATTCAAAGTGGAATCTGTAAAAGTGGTTATTCGAGAAGCATAACCATTTGAAGATAAAATGAGAAAATCCAGCACAATCCAGGATTGACATTTTTGAGTTAGCGTCATTGCGACCAGGGAAATTGAGTAGTTATTCAGTTTTTGGTAAATTTTTTTATTCATCATAACAGGAACGCCGACACAGCACATCATCACATCAGAGCGATCATTCCTCGGCCAGCGAGGCTCACGAAGTGAGACGAACAGAAGAGGTAAAACATGAGAGTCCAGTCTCGCCGACCGCGGGCGCAGCTGCAGTGAGCTTCGAGAGGGACAAACCGGAAGAAAATGAAAATGAAAGCGAGCAAGAAGATGCAGAGGAAGACGACGAAGACAACGAAGTAGAGGTTAGGAACTTTAGCCTTTGACCTCAAAGTAGCACATTATTTTGCACTGTTTCCCTGCGCTGTATGGCAAACAACAGCATGTATACAGGGTTAATGCTTTATCTGTATACTGAGGTAATTTGTGAAAGGCATGCATTTGAAAAAGATAATTTGATATTGTTAGAGATAAATGCAAGAAGGAATTCTCCCAACCAATTCCTTGAAGCCAAAAAGTCAGAAATATGACTGTTCAGTGAGGGTATTTTACGTAAATGGAGGGGTCAAAGTTTGTCTGAAGTAGCAAGGAATTCTCTCAGCCAATTCCTTGAAGCCAAAAAAGTCAGAAATATGACTGTTCAGTGTGGGTATTTTATGTAAATGGAGGGGTCAAAGGTTGTCTGAAGTAGCAAGGAATTCTCTCAACCAATTCCTTGAAGCCAAAAAAGTCAGAAAGATGACTGTTCAGTGTGCATATTTTATGTAAATGGAGGGGTCAAAGGTTGTCTGAAGCAGCAAGGAATTTTCTCAACCAATTCCTTGAAGCCAAAAAAGTCAGAAATATGACTGTTCAGTGTGGGTATTTTACATAAATGGAGGGGTCAAAGGTTGTCTGAAGTAGCCATCACAATGGTGTCCTCAGGGAAGGTAGGGATGTCTTACAATTCATAGCGTGTATTTCTTCAAGGTCGACGTTGCTCTGAAGGGGATTTTATGATAAGTGATGCGATTAATTAAGGGGCTGTGGATAATTAAAACACATGCATGGCAAATGAAACTGATTTGATATGACCTCAACCCCCCAACCCCACCCCTTGCCTAAAAAGAAGTCATGAAGTGTGAAAATCTGATGACAAACTTACGATTTGAACTTCCGTAAAATGTGATAAACTATTGAACTGTGTTGTTCAGATTGTGTCGTGCCCGCAGTCTTTTGAACAACATGCATGGTGCATACTTGTGGTGTCCATGGGATGACCACAGTGTATTGTAAGTAAGAGCTCACCCCACAAACGCCATCTGTATCGTTTGTCAAGGACACTTCGTAATTATTCACGGCCCCTAAGAAGTCTAATGGACACTTTGATGTTGACCTAATCTTGTCGGGGGAACTGTTAAGAACCTCGTTGAGTTTGTTGAAAGTGGGGTCTTTGTCAATGAGGGGAAGACATTGAAAGCTTTCAAGTGGGCAATGCACACTAGTCGGTTTTGACCCTCTGGCAAAAATCTTGTTTCTGGTTGAGAAATTAGATGTAAATTCCCAGAGGTAGTACTAGTATTTTCCTGCTGTTTTGCCAGTCAGAAAGCCAGTTTGCACGTTTCTTGAGTCATCAAGAATAATTTTTTGTCTGGGTGTTTAAACAAGTGAAATATTGAGCTGAGAAAATACAAGAACCAGTCAGTTTTATTTTCTGATGAAAATCTTGTTCGAGCTTGAGATACTAATATTAAACTGCAAGGTAGTGAAATTTTTCTTACTGTTTCCTCTATCAAATTGACAGCATTTAAGTTTAGGAGTACTCAGGTTTAATTTCATTTCAAATTTGGCATTGTTAATTACAGTCATGGAAGATCTAACCTTGGAAAATACTCTATTAGATTTTGTAACCTTAGGTGTGTGTACAAATTAATATGAGTCACCAGTGACATGGTGCAATTATGTGCTCTGTGTTGGATCAATCTCAGATTGGCAAATCAGTGAAAGACCCCACATCATTAAATGTTGAATATGATTGTACATTTTGTAAGAGTCTGTATAAATATGACACTAGATATTTTATGTCAGCAATATGAGATATGAAAAGGATATGAAACTTGCAGTAATATGATAGTATTCATGAAAAAGATTCACTGATAACAATCTTTTAGCCAACCATATTGTATTGGATCGTAGTAAATGGTTTGTGAAGTTGATTGTGTTTACTTCAGCTGACTCTGTTTAGATTCAACCAATAGTTAAAATCAAATATTCGACCACTGCAAATTGTGTTTATTTGAGAATTTGTGCAACCACAATCCCTTTATTGTACTCTAGATTTACTATGAGTTGATGCACATGTTACAGCAGGCCCTAAACGTATTTGAGGCTTAGAAAAATCATTTCATTTCACAAAGAAAAAATTTTGAATTCTCCACAGCACACAGAGAGGAGGGTTGGTTTCGTGGAAGTTCCCGATCAGCCGGAAAAACACGACAGACTGAGGCGGAGAGACACTCCGCATCACTTGAAGAACAAGAGAATCAACGCCGAGCCAGACGAAAAGATGTTGTCCATTTTGACGCAGGTGACGACGCGAATGCAGAACCAAGCAGAAGGCGCTGAACCTGCCAAAGAAGAGAGGGTAAGTCACCATGGCAACTAGGTGCCACGGCAACATGGTAACTATGTTACCACTTCTAGTCTCTGTAGCTGTTCTCCTTGGCAACAAAGTTGGAGATGTGTTCTAAACTTTCACATTCAGTTTTCACATTCCAGTGCATTTGACTGCTAAATTCTTCATGTAAAGGCCCATCAAAGTTAAATTTGTCTGGTGTTGAAGCCACAGTAATCACTGACTATGACTAACACATGTATTTTTTCATCAAAACCCCTTTTTCCAAATACATGGGTCCAATCAAACAATTGAACACAATGGATGAGACCAAATTCTTGTTGTCACAGGGCAAACACAACTCAATGAAACTTGCTCCAGTGAACAGAGCAGGGGCAGTATCAATGCACGAGCATTTCAAATGTGATCAAAATTTGCCAAACAGTAACAGCTGCCTAGATCTGATTGTCGCACACAGTAATAAGATACATTTAGTATTAAAACATAGATGTAATCTAGGTGTACAAAGTAACTAGTAGAAGTATAACATATCCATTAAAATTAAATCTATTATAGATATACAAATTAGAGTAAATATAGTAAGTAGATGTTTGTGCGCACCCGATGTTCTTACTTGACAGTCAGTAGTGATGTAGTCGGTGTATTTCTGTACAAAATGTGGCGTGCGTCTGTGTAAACTCAGTTTGTTTGTTTTGTCCTCACATTTGACTCTCATCTTTCTATGTGATACGTGCCATCTCTGTGTTTCCATCTCAAAGTTCTGCTTCTGGTGATGTTTTTTGTCGTCTGCTGTTCATTTCTGGTGTTGTGTACCTGTCATACTCTGTTGTCCAGTTTCCGGTCATTTATTTGTCTGTGTATCAATACCGCAGCTTTCGGTTTCTTGGAGATGGTGTGGATTGTTCGTCTCAAGTCCGTACCCCGACCTTTGAACTCCCTGAAGAACTGACATATAGAGCTGGCCACCACCATATTTATTGTTGTGTGACTGATATATACTATTTCATAGATCTTAACCTCACTAACACATTCAGTTTTATGTAAACTGCAATGAAGGATGAAAGATGTTGTCTCTGACCGTACAGAGCCATTTGACATATTATATTTCATATCTGGAACATCGCTGTCTCTCTAATGCTCTAACAATCACAGTTTTTAAACAGGTTCATGTGCAAAAGGCACTGAAACAACTTGAAAATTACAGGTCATCAACAGAACACAGAATTTTGATCAGTCCATAATTTCCATTCCCTGCTTGTCAAACATGTCAAGCCAATTTCCCTATATTCAGAACTGACAGCACAATTATGAAAATTGTGCTTACCAAAACTTAGATAGAAGGAGACCTTTTTGGCAGATGCTATGCTTTTCTATTGCTATTTTAGAAAAAAAGGTAGTAAAATAACCCTTTCTCATAAAATGTCAAGCCTAACAGTAAAAAATACCGTAAGAAATACTTTGGTGCATTCATAACACATGTACAGTAAAGCTCAGGGCCAAGTGGGCATTGCCAGCACTGTATAGCTATGCGGTGGAATATATTACTCAATTTTGAACGACATCCCCCCTTGCACTTGTCTCTTCAAAAATTCAGGTCTTCCCATTCTTTAGAAGGCTGCATGTGCAGGAATATTGGAATACAAGGTGAAATGGTGTTAATTTCCAAAAAAAGGCTCTTACATTAGAACAAATAATAATAAAAAGTTATAGAATAGCCATTGTGTTACTTGCTGTGATCTAGTAAATGAAAAGCTTGAAAACCTAATATATATATATATATATATATATATATATATATATATATATATATATATATATATATATATATATATATATATATATATATATATGTATACATGTATATATGGCCCAGGGCTGGAATTCATTTATCAACAACAGCAATGCATATGGAGTATTTCTAGCATCTATAGCAAGGCTAACATTTTGTCTTTTAACATAACCGAGGAAGGAGCAAAAATGTGCGTGTTTTCTAAAACAAAAATATTATCGGAAGTTACGTGTAACGTGCCTGAAACAGCATGTTAACTCACATCTCACAACTTCATCTGCATCTCACCATCTTCCAAGAAACCAAGCTGCCTTAACAAACTGCCGTGCTGAACAATTGCATGCTACATATTGGTCTCTCTCTCTCTCTCTGCCTTTCTCGTTTTTTTTTTGTTCATATGTCATTTATCTCACAGAACAACACCCCTAACTCATCTGACGTCCATACTCCACCCTCCCCTCGCCTGGGGCCCAAATCAGCCATGAGACGTACACTAACCTCCCAGTGCCCACAGTATGACTTCCGTAAGGATGAGGTATATCTATGCTTTTCTATTTCAAGTTCTTGACCAACACTACCGTCATAACTGAACACTCACAAGTTCATTGTTGTGTTTACTTGCATGCATGCAAGTGACGTTTCCCCCGTCTGTGTCATGCATGTGCATATCTGTTTTCTGTTCAACAACTCACTGGAGTGTGGTGTTGCTTTGTCAGACCATTTCCAAGTTATCATTGTGTGTTGTCCAGAAATCTGTTCATTTGAAGCAATCTGTACGACAAATACAAATGGTGGCATGTCTCTTCAAAACAACACAAGTAAAGCAGAGTGGGTAAATGTGTAATCACAGTGGCTCCACAGGACTGTGGTTTAATTATTTGACTTTACAGGGGATCGTTTTCTTCATCAAATCTGTGTCATATTTCACACAAATGTCCACTCAAAGATTAGGTGTTGCTGTAAAAATTCCCAGCGCAGTTTATTTGAGTCTGAAAAGGTGAAAGGTCAGAGGTCATTGACAAAAAAGGTGTGAAGTAATAACAAACAAACAGCTAAAAAGTGAAGAAATGAAACTCACTGAGAGCGCATTGGAAGGAATTCAGTCGTCTACCGGGGTATATTCGTAGTACAAAGTCATTGATGTTTATGCGGGATTCTACACAAAATAATGCATTGCTATAACTTTGTTATTTTCCTAACAGTAAATTTGTAAGCACAGCTGACATGCCTTTTGTACCGTATGTGTATATAGGTATACGCATATTGCAGTGATGTGTAACTTTAAATACAGAAACCAAACAATGTTACGGGAGTTAGAGATTATGCACAGATTTTGTAAATTTTCTTTAAAATGTTGATATCTCCCCTCAAATTATGTACTCAGTCATGTAGCAGCTGATTTTGAAGTTGACTAGACAATCATCAGTCTCAGCATTGGTTTATTAGAAAAAAGTATGTAAAGACATAACCAGATAGTTGATCATGGTATAAACACAATCTCATAAGCTTCAAGCGTCCCAGATTTCCCTGCAGGAGAAACATAAAACATAAAAAGGCTGAAGTGGACATCAATCACTGGTGGCCATCAAAGTCAAGTCTTTAAACATTTTATCGCTAAAACCTTCAAATTACTTCCCTGAATGAGAAACGGAATACAACTTGTATATGTCAAGGAAACTTCAAATGTGGCAAATTATACAAACAGCAGCAGGCATAACGTGACCTTTCCAAGGTCATAGAAAGAACATTTTTAAGAGGGTTATTATGTCTTTTTTTCAATAAATACACCATTTGTGGGGCAGATTTTCCAGCTTTTTCCCTTTTCAGGAATACCTTGATATTGTCACTGTTTGTGAAACAACATTCTGTTGTTGTTTTATGAATATCAGTCACGTAGCATTCTCAATCCTTCTGAAAGTTCCCCGTCACCAAATCGCACACATCGTCAAATACTCATATTTAAAAAAAATTCTGTTCAGTATTGAGGCCATCTTCCTCTCTGTTATCATATTGCAGTAAAATTCATGAGTTTATTAAAGAAAACACAGTACATGTGCATAATTTGTAATAAATAACTTCACAGTGAGAAATATACAATAGGTTTCATTGTTGTACGTAAGAAATATACTAGTGTACGTGCAATAAAATGCTGATGGAAATGAAGTTAGACATTTTTATAGTCAGAAATTTTATGTTTCCCTGGGTGTTTGAAGGACATTGTCCAGTAAAAACTACAAAAGGTATCACAAATTTGTGGTTGTAAAACTAATACCTCCCAAGTCTACTTCACTGCATTTATTTGTTAAGGTAAAATTTTGAAAATTGAATGTCCACATGTGTTATACACATCCATCAGACTAATGGTCTTTTTTCATTTTCTGCATGTTTTTTTATCACAGCGGAATTTCTTTACATGACCTAAATCCATGCTGTCTGTGTTTTTGTAGCCTGACATATGACAAATGACATGTGACAAAGCCAAATTGTTTCATTTCGAATAATGAGTTTGGACTAGTACACTCTTCTGTAGGGGTGCAAGGGTGCACTGAAGCCGGACTCAACAGAATCTGAGAGAGAGCATTCATATATTGAACAGCTTTCGCATTGTATGAAAAAAAGACTGATGACAATGATATATGAGTAACTGGTTATTCGCACTCGGAATATAGACAAGTTTCAAAATGAAATCCCTTGTTCATGCTGTATACCTTCTAGGAGGTCTGTTCTGAGTATATGGTCCCCCAATTTGCAAGTGTTCGTCTCTCATTGCATACTCTCACTTTTAGTTTTTAACAAACAGTGCACATTGCAATTAAAATTGTTCAACTTTTCTTTGTCTGTGGTGGACAAGTAAAGGAGTTAGTGAAAATAAAAAAGGAAAAAAAAATTACTAGGAGATATACCAAAGAGATGGATTGGTGTTCAGTGTCATTGAAAAATGATCTTGACTATAAAGTGGGAGCTCTGATATAGAGTTTTGGACAACGGAAAATGTGACGTTACCTGGTAGTTGAGACATCATAGCTGGATGTTTACTTTGAATTCTATACACAGAAGACTATGAACAAGAAAGTACCTCTTTCACAATACAATCACATATATACAATGTACAGTTCAAAATAATGGTCTTATTATGTCTTCTTCTTGTGGTGTGTCATGTTTATAAATGCATGTAAACATTCTTGTTTATTTTGTGTTTACCTCAGTAATTGAATCTTGTCAGCTGAAAATGAAGGTAAAACAAAAAACCAAAAACCCCCACCATGTTGTTACATCGTTCTTTGGAAGAGTCCTATGATAAGAAACAAGGCTATTTATTGTTTTTCACCACCATTGTTCAAAATGGACATTACTTGACCAAATTTGCCAACGACTTTGATGTATGCTCTTTGACCTTATACTTGACCTTCGCAGATTAAACCAATTTTTTACACTGCACACACTTAAGAAGTTTCAAGTACACCATTCCCATAATGCATTACCTTGCAGTTAAATAATGAGAGGGACTTATTCCCCTAGGGCCACAATTCAGTTTTTCCTCCATGCATGTCATCAAGGATATTGCAACGTATTTTTCGAGTATGACACTTATTTACAAAGATTCAAAGACTTGATTGTATTTATCATGCAAGGTACAGACCCAGGTCAAAGCATAGACCCTCATTTCTCGAGGGTCTATGGTCAAAGTGGCCATTTTCTCAATACGTACATCCCGATGTTGTTGGTATGAATTCTCATATTTACTGAATACTCTGCTGCACGCAATTGTTTTTCATCTTCAAGCAATAATTTTATTTTTCTCAAAGGAAACATTGAGTGTTGTACTCTGCACACCAACAAGGATGTAAGGTCATCCAGGCATCATAAAATTTGCCTACCGGTAATCAAGACAGATAACGTTCATTATCAACCAAAAAAAATTGCCTCTTGTGAACCTTATATCAGCGCTATGTGTGTAATATATCATTGATGCCATTGAGTATTCATATCACTGGTTTAAAGGGACGATAGCTGTATCTTTTTCCATCATGTTTGTTCCATAAAACAAATAATATTTCTTTTATATTTCCAACTAAATAAGTGCTTTGTCAGTACAGTGTCATATATTGTGTACAGTGTGTGATGTTATTGTTGACAAAAAGTCAACAAATTGTCAACAGTTGTCAAGGGTAACATACAGGCTGTATTGACATGTTCAGTGCTAGGCACTTGACATGATTCATGATTCAGAGAGCAGAATAACAAACTATTTTGCGATAGAACCAAATTAATATAAAATACAACAAAAATTACAGATAATTAAACTGTACTCAATATGTGACTACCACGTTTGGCATACTCTTGATCCATTTGTTTTTGATCCTGAAAGATTAATGTTGTGTGTTTGTTGATGGTTTTAAGTTAGTAAATATTTCAACTTCCTTATAATAGAAAATGTTACCTTTGTACACCCAATTTCCTTCCATTTAACCTTGGTTTGCTGTAACCTGAAATTTCTAGTTGAATTCATGTGATGTTTCACATGAAATATCAACAGCAGAAACCGTTGTTGCAATTGTAATTTCGTAATTTCGTATTACTCAGCAGTCAGAAGAATGTTGATGCTTCTAGTTTGTTGTGACAGCTTTCTCTTATGTCTATAAATGCATTCACACGAATGCAAGGTCAACAATACTGTTACAAGGTCATCCCCATACATCAAACCAAAATGACGGAGTATAGATTATTCTGAGTTGCAGGGGGATGATGACTTATCATGATTGAAGGTGAAACGTTCGATATTTCTTTTCTCTAATGGCTGTGATATGTTACTGTGCCTGCAGGTTGTCATAAATATTCACCGCGATGGCGGAGGCCTGGGAATCAGCATAGCTGGAGGTCAGGGGTCAACGCCATTCAAAGGTGAAGATGAGGTGAGAAGAATCAGTTTGAACATAGAAATTGCTCTTTCTTTTATCGATCTATGTACCGTATTTTCTTCCTGCATCAGAATTTGAAGTGGACGTGGAAATTCCTGTTTCTAAAGATTAATTTATTTTCTGTTTGCATCGGAGAATGAAGCTAACATTGAACTTTCTCTCTCTTGTGTCGGAAAAATTGTCTACCACAGACTTGGGAAAATTGAAATTTGCTTCTACTGCTTTTATGAGTGTTGCATGCCAGATTGACAAACGAGACCGGAAAATCAAAGCGTAGCGGAACTACAATCTACATTATTGATCATTAAGATGTGCTGCGTGATTTGATTGAAAGCTTTGCTTTGATCTAAATTATTTCACTTTTACTCAAATAATAAGCTATTTCTGGCATGCAAGAATCTGAAACTTAACAAGTGAAATAGTTTCTTCAAAGCCTTTCACAAATTAATTTTTTTTTCTTTCCACAGAGTATTTTCATATCAAGATTGGCGGAAGATGGACCAGCAGCAAAAGCTGGTGTCATCGTTGGAGACAAACTTATATCAGTGAGTTTTCAGTTTTATCGGCCAAGACTTGCAAACAGACAGAACACACATTTGTTGTCTTGTGATAAGTATATTTCGTGGTTCGTCATTTTCAGTTTTTGTTCATCGAATCTTAGGCACTGATAATATTTCTGCACAATAATTAGGACAAAAATTTACAACCAGCAGTTCCACTGTCGTACAGAACGGAAGAATTTCTCTTTTTTGCACTAGTGTAGCGCTGTTCCACATCAACAGCAAACAGATTTATCGACTGACCTACAAAGTATGAAATCGCCTTGGAGAAGACAATAAAAATGCAACCTTATGGGAATAGTCTCTGATAATGTCAAGACACCAGCAACTATTGACACTATATCACTGAGCTGTACTGTACTCTCATTTCACGCTTAGAATGATATCAAATCGTGAAGAATGTGTCACTGGACTGATAAAGACAATATTTGCACGAAAGTAGTGTTTCATTTCTCCTCTGAAAGGGAGGAAATGAGTACAAAGACAGGGAGGGATTCATGCACGGTCCTTGAATTTTAATAATAAATGGGCTGCTCTTTTCATGTCCCAAAGGATCACATGCTGTTTCAATTCCCAAAAGGATCACTCGGGTACTCTAACCTTCAAGGTCGCCCAAAGCCACATTAACCTTACAGGTCTATTTCAATGTCATCTCTTTCTCAAGGTCAACGGCGTCAATCTACTGAATGCAGAGCATCACGATGCCGTCGAGGCCTTACGGAAAAGCGGAGGGGATGTGAGGATGGTTGTTGCTCGCGAAGTTCACACACCAACAGAACCCCCGGTGAGTTGATTGATGTCGAATTTAAAAGGCTGTAAATGTTATGCAAGTATTCAAACAAAAAAAAATCATGAAATATGAAAATGTAGATATTTACAAATGGGAGTAAAATAATTAAATGAATGAAAAATACATTCCTCCTTGCTGAATATCTGTACTGCTGTATGTCAATATTTTCTGTAGATTTGTTTGTTTATTAAAGCAATGAGTCTCTCCTCTTGATCAAATTTCTGATTGCCAAAGATTGGAATATGACCAACATGCTGTTATTGAAAATTGTAATTTCTTCATACAGTTTCGCTTCTTTCAGAAATATCTGTCCAGTGTAGTAGATTTTCAATAATTTTGTTAATTATGGAAAAGGGTTATTTCTTAAGATAAACTTTAAAGAACCTGCCAGATGGAGGTTTTTCATATTCATGCAGAGATAACCAATTAGAACAGATAATGTTAATATGTTCATAATTGCATGTACGTACAACAAAGACATGATGGTAAAGGAAGTCATGATGTTAGTGAATATATTTTGTGTTCAATTAGTGCATTCTCCAATGGTATATCAACTGAGTTGACTGTTTTTGTGTTGTGCAATTTTTTTGGCCCCTGGGTGCTGAAGGAACACTAGGGAGCTGATGTCACCACTCTCTCAATCTGTGTGTGTGTGTGTGTCAATCCCTGTCTGACAATCCCCCTGTCTGTCCATTCCTCCATTCATTCATCTATAAACAAAATTTGTTGAGCTCATAACTCAAAAATTACAGGACCAAATAAGGTGCACGAATTAAGATCTATAGAATGTTTGGCTGAATATCTAGAACTTAGGTGAAACTGGTAGTAGTTTGCATAATTAATAAAAAATTTCATAATGTTTTTCAATAAATGTAATATATTTTCAGATCCAGCCACCGCCTATGGAGAAGAAGAACGTGAATGTATCATTTGCACCAGAACCAGAGATGCAGATGGTAGCTGAGGTTTGTAGTTAATCTTTTCCATACACACACACACACACACACACACACACACACACACATATATATATATATATATATATATATATATATATATATATATATATATATATATATATATATATATATATATATATATATATATATATATATATATATAATATAGGGGCTTCGTATTCCAAGAGGGACAATAGAACATCACATATTTAACTTATTCAAAAAGTATGTAGATTTGTTGCTACAGCCTTACCATCTACAATGTCAAGCTAGCTAGTCACTTTCAGTGTCTGTGAATCATTTCTAGCTTGCAAACTCCCCAAAAATTTGAAGGTTTGTTTTCATCTCTCATCCAGTCTTTCAATTTTTTTCTTCTTCAGAAATTGACAGTAAAACTGAGTCGAGATGAAAAGGGTGGTCTTGGCTTCAGTATAGCTGGTGGCTCAGGATCAACGCCGTTTGCAGGCTCTGATGAGGTATGTGTGTGTTCCTGTGTATGTGTGTGCCTGTGTTCCTGTGTATGTGTGTGCCTGTGTGTGTGTCGCTATGTGTGTCTTTGTGGGTGCCTGTGTGCCTGTATGTGTGTATCTGTAGTTAATGTATCTCAAGAACAAACATGTCATTTGTGTCAAACTAAACAACTTGAACTCACAACTTTTAATAGAAATGTAGCATAGCCTTTGTTATCAGCATATGCCTTTTTAAGTTGTTTATTTGAAACAAATTTTGGTATCAGGGGAGGTCATGTGGACATACCTGACTTCTTTTGAGTTGTTTTAATGTTATTCTCTTACATTTAGAAACATTTGTACAATGCAGTTTCATTACCACTGTTGCATGCATTTGAATCAATTTATTGAATGGAAGAAACCATGGAGGAAAGTAAGTTTAAAAAATTACCAGATATTAAATGATGATAATTATTGTCTGTTTGACATTTCAGTCAATATTTATATCTCGGATAGCTGAGGGTGGCGTTGCAGACAGAGAGGGGGTCTTACAGGTTGGAGACAAAATTCTTGCGGTAAGCAGTTTATATATTACATATACTGAAAAATACTTTATTTTTCAGTGTGCAACAGATGAATCAGGATCACACACAGAATACTTACCTTTTTGTCATTAGAGAGTGACTTTGTATTAAGTCTGAACAGCACCAATTTCCACTGGACAAAGTCAACAGTATAGATGTAAAATATTGATCGGGCACAGATATGAATATAGACAGATCAGTGGTCGATTAGTCATATATTTTAGGATTCTCACTGAGGGGTCTCCACTAATATTTTACTAATATTTTAGAATCATTTATATATTTTCAGACAATATAGTTTACAAATCCTTATTTTCTTTCGATCCACAGATAAACAACGTTGATGTTAGCGATGCTAGACACGATCAAGTAGTTGCCTTATTAACCTCCACACACAATATTTCACTCACGATATACAGAGAAACTCTTGAAGTCAAAGAACCCGAACCTCCAGGTAGGCTGATATACTTTACTATTGTCCTTTTTAAAATTCAATACGGCTGCTGGCCCCAAGGGAGAATCTGACCACCAGAGGGAGCCCTTCCATTTTTCCCGCACACTCAATTCTGTGAGAACGATATACACTGATGACTGCTGGATGATAAAAATTCTATGTCTGATTTTTTTCACCAACTTCGCAATACTGTCAAAAGATGCTATTAAAGAGAAGGGCAATATTATCTAATTGTTGTCTCTGGAATGGCAAAAAAAATATCAAAGAGTAGATGTTCTGAGAATAGGAATTATGATTTTCATGGGTAGCCATCTGTTATTTGTAGTTTTCAGTTATCTGTATCAGGTATATGCAATTTTTTTGATGTTTGCCCTTCTAAACGATCATTGATTGACAAATTCATTGAGGCAACAAATTTTATATTATGCATTCATATGTCCTAAAATATTTAGGTATATTGACCTGTGGTAGCTTTTCTGCCAGTTGATTGGTCTGTCATAGTACCTGTGTAGACCATATTGCTTACATATCGCAAGTGCATGAAACATTTCTCTTTTTATTCTTTGTAGTCAAACCTGTCGAGGTAAACAAGACAGTCGCAGTTGAGCAGCAGGCAGTATTGAATCACATCCCCAACGGCCAAGATGAGGATGATGAAGATGAAGAAGACAAATATGAGATAGAGGTCAGCACAATTTTATTATCCGCCATCTGTAACCACTTGTGGAAGTCCTGTGAACTTATATGCAAATCCGCATACCTTATATAGAAATCCTGTGACCATACATGGAAATTCTGTAAACTTACATTGAAATCCGTACAATGTAACGAAAGTAATATTGAAATCCTTGCTGTCAGTATTGGCTCAGTTTAAAAGCTGAGCTGTTCTTAGCGAACTCATCTGTCTTGAAATATCATCAGAAGTGGCAAAATTTGTATTAAATTTTGAAATCAAATTTTAAAAGTTTGCTAGTATGATGCAAATTTCACTGAGAAATATTTGTGATATTTTTTGCTGTCCTGCTGCAACAGAGTATAGTTCTGGTAAGGCAAGGTGGTCCGTTGGGGCTTAGCATTGTTGGAGGTAGTGACCATTCCAGCCATCCGTTTGGAGAAGAAGAACCAGGTATCTTCATATCCAAGGTAAGATATCAACTGATGCATTGTGTGTGGAGGAATAATTCAGTATAGTGTAGTGGTTATGTGATGTGAGATCTGACCTTGAATGTCATCGATGTAGTGTTGGAGCATTTGATCCTGAAATGCTCTTTGTCTTTGAGTCTTTTCAGCTGTGAGTGTGTAATGGTCGGTGTATTGTAATACGTTGCTATGTAATGAGGTCAAGGTCACATTGAATCAGACACAGTCATGTAGATGATACAATAAAGTCTGACAAAATGGATGAAATCCAATTCAGTAAGTGTTCACTGTGTCACGTATTGGCAATACACTTTTCAGTGCAGCGGAGAAAGATACATCATTTTGTTTCGTTGTTATTTGCTCATCATTATGCAATAATACATGTGTAGTTGTCATCATGCAGGTATGTGTTGATTCATTCTACCCGGATGTATTATAAATTGCTGACTTTCAGAATTATGTTTTTGTTTTGAAGTTTTGATTTAGGAGCTGGAATGGGAAGCTTTACATTTTGACAGGGTAGGATTTTAAATTGTCATTAAAGATAGAAAGTCACGGGAGAGATGGAAACTCACACTTTGTCTCATTTCACACTAGATTGTACAAGATGGAGCGGCAGCCAAGACCAATCTTAGGATTGGGGACAGGATATTAGAAGTAAGTTCAATCCAAACCAATGCAAGATAATGTATATGTCATAGTCGTCATGTCAATCTGGAAAGGAGACACCATCTGAAAGGCTTTTGAATGCTTTTCTGATCATAGGCTTATTTTTCATTGCGCCGGGAGTATTGAGTGTTGTATTAACAGCAATGAAAGGTACAATTAGTACTACGTGTTTGCTTCTGAAATTTTATGTCTTTTAGTAGTTTTGGTTTCATGATAATTGTGAAAGTACCAGTGATAATGCCCTGCTTAATCTGCCA
>LD355997.1:91666-106018 GCA_001465055.1 Ptychodera flava
CTGAAAACTCCAGGTGAAAAATTAGGAATTAGTATCCGTGGTGGCAGCAAAGGCCATCCTGGAAATCCATTAGATAAGTCAGATGAAGGGATATTTATTTCTAAGGTAAGATTCATCCGCACCCAATGATTTGTAACAATTTTGGTTTAAACTATTTGATATTACGCATTCATTAATTAACATCTTTGATATTGTAATAATTGTGTTTGGTTTCATTTGATAACTTTTACTTTGTACAACTTTTAAGATCAACTCATAACAATTTCTCTTTGATAGCGTACGCATCAAATAGAACATTCTAGAAATGTACATGGTGATGGACCTGTACTGGGTCCAGTATCAACAGAGCCCTCTAGAGTTTAAGTTTATGAATCCTTCTCCAGCAGGCATTTCTGGTCATTTTGCTGCTGTACAAAGTGGTTGTATAGCAAGTGAGTTTTGCCATTTGTCAAATGTCACCACTCATAATGTCAACGCAAGCAAAATACATTTTTCATGTGTATGACGTTGGCAAGGCCACATTGATATATTCCTCACAAAAGCAATGATTGTCAATCTTCCAGGTTAATTCACAAGGAGCAGCAGGTAGAGACGGAAGACTAACAATTGGACTTAGAATTCTAGAGGTAAGATACCACTTCATGATATGAAACTTCGACATACTTTTTCACTTCGATTAGAAAATTTAAACTGAAATTCTCCCTACCAAAAAGAAAATACCTGTTACAATTCTGTTGTTTGAAGCTATATCAACAAATATCTTATATTTATTTGAACTTCATGTTACACCAACAGGTAAACAATATGAGCTTACTTGGAGCAACTCACGCGGAGGCCGTCAGAGCACTTCGAGGGGCTGGTGAAAAACTCTCAATGTTAGTGTGCAATGGCTTTGATCCGGTCAAAGTTGCCGAGCTCCAGGCATCAGGTGCAATCATTGCCAATCCCTTGGCAACACGGACCAGCCAAGAGAGCATATGCTCTATAGACAGAGACACATCGTTAGAAGATCTTCACAATTTACAGCAGGTAGGTTCAATTTGCAAACTCAGGCATACAGAAAATTGCTCCCTCTTGTGTCAAGAACCATGTTCACCTGTAATATTATGTGAGTCAGTTGAAACCACGTAACAAATGAGTGACACTAAAGCTTGGTGATTGAAGGGTTACAGTTGGCCAGGTGCAAGAAATTTGAATATTCAAATTAGACATGAACACATTTTAGTATTCGTCTGGTACCATTGTAGTTTCTTATTCATATCATCTATAACGGTGTGTAGTGAAGGCTTTTTATCTCAACAAGAAGATTTGACATTCATTCATACTTCCTGATCTTTTACAAGTCAATTTTATTATCCAAAGCTCAGTAAAGAGAGTAGAACGTTGAACTAATATGCATCACAGAAAGAAAAAAAACAGTCAAAGATGAAGATGATGAGTGCCAATCTGAAAAATACATCACATATTCGTGGCAAACAAAGTCCCGTGTTAACATGCTCAATAAACTGTTAAATGCCCGTAAAAAACAATGAGGTCATAGAACACTTATTAAAAGTATGCTTCACAGTAAAGTTTCTGGAGGCTGTATATTTTGAATTATTTTCATGACGTGATTTCATCCTTTGCTGATCTGAGCATATTTTACCCACATTGATTTGTCTATGTGTAATATTTCACTGATATATTGGAGGGTTATATAAGTAGATTTGAACATACAAAATAAAATACAGCAACTACACAGCTACATAGATAATAAAGTTTTCACTTAGAATGCACCAAAAAAGAATGTGACGGACGAAACATTTCTCTTTTAAAAAGCAATGACAGAGTCAAGTTTTCTGGTTTAAACTGTTGTCTTAGATCTTTAGTGTCTGAAACCTTAAAACACCAACAGCAGAAATCAGGTAGTTTATATTTATGTTGAAAGTTTTCATGACTTTGAGGCTTTTGGGATACTGACTCATAATTCAATAGTCACCAGGGAAATACTGTGAAGATTCTTCATGGTAAAATAATGCAAAACATGCAGCTACTGGGGTTTTTATTTTCTGAATTTCACAAATTCCCCAGTTCTCATTTGAGTTGCCAGGCCTTATATGCGTGATCTTTTTTTCCAGAGACCAAACTGGAAAAGCAACAATATTTTATCCCGGCTGTTGATCATGGTTGTATTGCTGACAACACTGACAGCGACATGGCTTGTGGTACAACCAAAACTCTAAATTATTCATTTAGATCAGTGTTATTTTAATTTGTCCACCCCTTGTCAGTGGAGTTAAGGGTTCGGTGTCAGTGCTTTGGGCTATGTACAGTCCACTTTTGCTGCGCATGTCGCTGTGTAAACTGTGCCAGTGAAGCACACAGCCTCTCCCTCCTCAGTCACAGAATTCCAATATGGCTGCCTGGACTGTCATGGCTGCTGTATAATCACCGAGAACCATGGGATAGAGTTGAAAGGTCACCATGTGCATGCTCTGCCTTTAATCAAACCTTATTTGCATGCTGTTCTGTAAATAGGAGGCTGATATCCAGAAAGAGGTCTCCACTTTGGAAAAAGAAGATCTTGAAAAATTGGTAAGAGTATAGTCTCAACTATTGTGCTATTATCTGGGAACTGACTGATATTATGGAAGAAAAAGAAATAATATCCCATTATATTTTGGCAACAATTTACAAACAATTTTTATTAACTTTAAAAGTCACTGCACAAATTTAAATGTTAAGCACATGAAACACTTTACAGTACTTTGGCAGAATCTCGTAGGGGTTTTTAGAAATAAACAAATGAAATATAACAAATTTCAATAAATGATATCCTTCTCCTGTCTACATCATTTCAATTCCATGATGTCATCAGTTCCCTCATATTCCAACATTCTGTCTGTTTCCACACTATAGTACCACTCTCTTTGTATAGTGATTCTTTCGTAGTTGCTGTCCTTTTTACAGCTAAGCTGCCTATTCCTGTTAATGGTTGAAGTGCTTTAATCTTCTTTTCGTGCACCCAGTTGAAATGTAGTAGTGTAGTTCCCTTTTTATGTTCTGTGTTTTCTTACAAGTTATTTTTCTTTCCCACTTTTGACAAACACCAGGCTGCTATGAAGGTAACTTCTGCAAGTTGACACTCTGTGTGTGTTTGTACATTGTAGTGGATTGTCACAGTGTGGGTGGTGGGGTGTGTTTTCACAGATCAGGCAGTTATGAGTGGATTGGCTTTTTTGCCTCATCTCTTCCCATGTCCCCAAACCCCTCTCATGCCCCATGTCTCCCATCTCCTCCCATGTTCACCATACCCTTCCATGTCCTCCAATGACTCAAGATCCACAAATTTCAAAGCTACTAGAACCATCAAAGAAAGGTACTAGCATAATGCGTGTCATAGAATGATGTATACAGTCGCCATGTATCTTGAGGAAAGCTGGTGAGGGAATGGTCTCCCTGCTCAAAGACAGCACCATATCCTAACGCCGCTCTCGTTCATCCTATTTCTCACAGCTTATTTAACCAAGTGTGATTGCCATTTGCTTCTTGCTGTTAACAACTTCATGTATCACTCACCTGCCGTCATGCTTCTGTGTGCAGTTTTTACGCACAAAAAATCATTCCCGCATCTGACTGCAGCTCATAACTCTGCCAGGCTGACTGGAAGAACGATAGGCATATTCTACCACATCTAGCTTTTGTTACAATTAGGGGCTCTCTTATATCTTTGTGAAGCAACAGTAACAACTAAGAGTTACATTGATTTGTAACATTGCTGAGTATTGACCCAGTTTCTTCAGTCTTTAATACCTTCTACCAGCTTTGCTTCATCTAGAAACATGCTTTAAAGCCCTGCACCAATAGGGTTGAGCAATTCCAATTGCCATAGATTTGCCTTCACAAATGGCTTTCATGTGTCTTTCCACTGGTCTGATGAACAAGCAATGCTAAAATACTTTGATGATAAAGAATGTACACAGAACTAGCAAACCGGAGTGAAGGGCTTTTCCTCTTACATCGCTGGTCTTTGGACCATCACATATTAATAACCCCTTAGTTTGGTACAGTAGCATTGCCTATACCAAACTCATAATGTTACTTGTCATAATCTAATCTTAATCTAATTTACATCATGTTTAATTATGCTTAGTTCTAATGTCAATATATGTGTAGAAGGAAATATAATACCTACAAACTGTGTACAAGCATTCTGTTTGGTTTTTTCTCATTTTCACTTTCATTGTTGCCCACAACTGAGTTCCATGGTTATAATCTCATCATTGACTCTTTTGTTGTTGTTGTCTACTCTTTCCGCAGGAGGCACTTCGAAGGCAACGGGAGGAAGATACTAGGAGAATTGAATTAGAAGGGGTAGGTACATTGTTTGGGCAAACAAAATCACAATCACTGTTTCATTAATCATTTCATTTTCAGAGGAGGTTTATCCAATGGTTGGTTCATACTATTTTCAAATGGGGTAGAAGGCATTTTTTAAAGGGGGTAGAAGGGTCAAAAGGGCAAGAATCTGATTGAATCTGCGACTTTTTTTTTTCTCAGAATGAACTCTTCCATAGATGATTTGTCTCTAGCTAAACCATTAAAGCGAGAGAGGGGTGGCTGGCTGTATTAGCAGTAGTGATTTGAGTCATATCAATATTCAGTAGTTTCCTAAATGATTTTCATCCAGACAAAATTTTATTTTCTGGAAATTCATGAAAATATAAAAAGGAAAACATTTACTACTGGGAAGTGATGAACACAGTAAATTTGCACCATCTTTCAGAAAGGTCTTATTTCAAAACGTGGATGTGAACATTGAGAGTTTATACACGCACTTCAGCTGTGCATCTTGCCCAGTGTCTGTTTCTGTGTAATGTGTGTATGATATCATCTAATGCCACCACTGGTTTGAATTGTTATCGTTAATAATACAAGAGTATAGATATTTCAGTCATATCTATGCCAACTTTATTTGAAAGCTGGAGAAGGGAAAGACATTTTCAGCTTCATAGTTCGTATGGCTGTGCTTCACATCACTTGAGTATAGCACCATACACATCACGTACATGTAGTTTCAATGTTGTTAGTCACAAAGGCAGTGCACTATGACAACGAGTCTTGTCACGTCTGATAACATTAACAAAACAAAAATCGTTTCCATGATTTTACCTCTTTAAATGAGCAGCGTAATGTTGTGATTTGCTGCTGTCAAAACTGATCTGCTGTCAAAACAAATTTTCTTTTGACATATCATCGGCCAAATTACCAGTAGTTTCCAAAACTGACAAACTCAAAGTGTTTTTAAACTGACCAGCGAACAAATACAGATATTTTGAATACCAACTATTTGAACTTTGACCCCCTAGTGACTGATAACAAATAGATTTACCCTCAAACGGGGTTCAAAAGGTTGATTCTGTGAATTCTATTATATGGTCCTAATCTGATGGTTTCACATGATGGGTAGATTTTTTCTGCATTGAAAAGTGTTTCGCTGGATAGGAGATGTAGTAGAGAGGAAAATAATGGTGTCAATACAGGAAGTTGAGATAGAGATTTTCTGGGAGCAAGGGATTATGATTCTGGTTGGTGGAAGGTGTTGAATTTTTCCATCAGTTGAGGGAGCCAGGGACATCAAGTTGGGCTGTGAAAAAAAAAAGGCTTTCAAAAGCAACAGCAGCGTCACAAGCATCGGGGCTTTCCATCCTGCGTCATTCCACTCAACACATTGTCAATTTACAGGATGCATTCCAAGCTGCATTAAAAGGCAGGGCGGTGTTAATGAAAATCGAAGACAGACACACAACTACAGACAGTGTAACAGTAAGTGTAAAGTAAAAAAAACCCCACTGCACATTGCACTCTGCTGCACACAGCACGCTGGCATGCTGCACTCACTTCAGGCACATCAACAACATGCATTATTCAAGCACACAGCATCTTTCTGCTCAGCGTACAGCAAAACCCACATCCATCATCACTGGTGCAAATGCTGTCAATACAGAAGAAGACATGACAGAAGACACAGTACAATTTCACACCGATCTTGTCATTTTCATCATGAACCATGCCAACACATAGAATGCACAATTTGTCAACAAGCCCATAGACACAAACACAAAGTCACTCTGCAAATCATGAAAAGACTGTTGCTACATGAAATACTTAATTGTAGTCATTTATCTGTCCTCTGTGTCTACCTGCATAGCCATAACGCTTGCTGTCTGAACTGCTTGGTGTTTTTGTCCTGTCCATTGTCCTACATGTTTCAACTTCAACATCTGTAAATGCCATGTGCTTTACTACTAAGCACTGCTGGTGTTTGTGAAAGCTGTTGTAATCTAAATTGTTATCAAGAAGGTCTGCATTGATAACACTGTGAAGGACACTTGTGGTGATAGGAGTAGACTCACTGACTGTGATCCATCTAAGTCTGCAGCAAATTTACCCAAGACACTACGATATCTACATGTAGCAATGAACTGACCAGTATACTTACAACGTTTCTGCCAATTTCAGCTCTGCTTTGATGTTGTCATATCTATTCAATGTCTTCACTTTGCAGTGCATGCATGGTGGTGTCTGTTTTACTGTCTCATTGCCTTGCCTGCCTGTTGCCGCTGCATTGTAACTGGAGTTTCGCTTTCAGATTAACATATGGGAATGTGAGATTTGTGAGAAAATGTGGAAATTGAAATAAATTGTTTTGTTGTGTTTTGACAGGACGGAAAGAATCAACTGAATCAGGAAGACCACTTGCCAAAGGTAAGATCTGTTGCATGCCTTCACATACCCTTGTCACCCCCATTTTGTTTTATAGAGGTCCAACTTCGCCACAGATTACAATTGGGCTGTACCAAGATTTTATATTGAAGGGTTTAATATTGCGGGTTACGTTTTTAGGTTGTTGTACGGATGATGTATTAGTTGCAATGCAGGAAGAGTTTGTGCACAAAGATAAAGAAATTTTACCTAAGTATAATGGCTGTGATATCATTGTGATGATTATCATGTATCCATTGCCAAGCCCCATCAGTCCATCATGTCTGCTTTCTGTGACCTCCTTTCAAACCCCCCCACCCCCCAACCCCCCATTGTAGTGGAATCACCTTGTTGTCAGTGGTAAAGTTCAGCTCAAGTGTAAGATATGGGGGACGATAGGTTAAAGTGTGTTTGATAATGCAACACAATTTCACAGATGTGGAACACCTGCGTGTGAAGATCACAACCTCACAGATACTGCCTATCACACTCCACTACACTGACACATTGTTCTATAGCTTACCACGTTCCACATCTCAAGATATATCTGCACAATTCCCATGATGCATTGCCCATGCAGCCAAATCTTGACGCAGACTATCACTTTCCTCTTCAGCTATAATGAAAATTGCCTCATTCACAGTTTTTCAGCCTTTTGTTGATGTTAAGGGAGAAGTCAGTACTTATGTCTGGGGAGTGTTATAGAATCAGTGTTTGTCTCCGCTGTTGTGTCTAATTCCTGGCGATATTTCATTTTTCTAACCCACATTGCTGCCAACTAGAAATTACAATCTTGTACAGACTTTGAAACAATCGATCAGTAACTTATATGTATCAACAAATAAGCATCAGAGCTCCCTGTTAGTTATTTTGAGCCAGCAGTTTTATCGAGCCAAAGTCTTTTCCTGTGGTGTACAATGGGTGGTGTATGATTTTAGGCCAGTTAATGTTTTCTTGTGATATAACTCACAAGCATACTCCAAGAAGACTTTGCATAATTTAATACATTTATTTCGGATTTTGGGTGTTAGATGGTGTAAAATGTCTGAAAGTGTTCATGACATGATACAAAGTAGTAACAAAACATGTTTGGATCATTCAAGCGTGCAAAGATTTGTGTATAGTATTAGATAAGTTGAAACGTTTGTGTACATGTCAAGAAAATTGGGAGATATTGAGCTTCTGAATCTCTTTCAACCATAATTACTGACTGACTCCCTGGTCAATTTTACCCACATGAATTGAACTCACGCAAACAAGTAATTTTGAACCATTGACTATCAATGCGGCCAATTTCTGATTTATAGAAATTAATCACGGAAGGTGAGGTAAAATTTTGCATTGTTTCATGTTGCAAAGATCCTAAATGACAATTTAACTCATACATCATCTCTTAATGTCTTTTTCTTCTTTCACCTCAAAGTTGACCCTTGAACTGCGGACAGAGTTTGACAGAGGGTTCTAAATTTTTCACCCTTTTGCATGACGTGTAAATTTGACCGAAAGGAGACTAGGCCTCTCCAATTAGAGGGATGGATTCATGTCCAGAATTTATTTCTCATTCACTGTCACATGCGGTGTAAGGGTTAACATTGCCACTAACATCACCAAATATGCTGACGTGGACAACCATTTCTTCCCCCCTCATCAACATGCTTGCCAGAAAAAGCAAGGGCCGCCCGTGGCGCCAAAACCGAGCAGGCCGTTGCTCGGGGTGGTGGGTGTCACAAACCCGCCCCGCTGGAAAGAGGATAGCGAACTGGCCAGGAAGGAAGCCTTGCGCATTAGCAGATTTTCAACCGCATCAACAGCGTCATCACTCAGTCCTCCCACTTCACCAGAGGTAATACACCCTTATATGGTCATGGTCTTCTTATCTCCATGGTGTTCTATGGTGTCTTCTGTGGTACATCTTTATTTCATTTTCACATTTATTAAACCTGGACACATCTTTGGTTTCTTGTTGGCAACTAGCTAATTGATTATTAAAATTACTTTCTTCAGTTTTCTTTCACATCACTTATAATTTAATAATGTCTTCCTTTATTTGTCTTTCTTCTTGGTGGGATTTGTTCTAATATGTTTCACTTTTCACAAATAATAAAAACACTTGTCTGTGGTGTTCGGTTTCCAATGGTATCTTACTTTCTCACACACTTATTCAACTTGTAAAATTCTTAATTTTTCATACACAAATCTGTTCATTAATTTCAACTTTTGTGCGCTTTTGATTTCATGTCATATGACATGAGTGTTGCCATATGAACGCGTAGTTCAAAGTCACAAACAAGGACAGCAAAATCATGCATGCATGTCACATCTATCATATGATAAATTGAATCCATTGTAATCACCAGTTTCACAATAACTGATTCATCACATGGCTGTGCAAACATGTTTCTTCGACATCAAATTATATCTCAATAATGTCACTTATTCCTGTAAGCTGTTGAAATAACACTATGGCTGCTCAATCATTACAGTTCTCTGATATTGTACCACTTTGATGAACTGTTACACTGCCGTGGTGTTACTTCAACAGCTCTCATTATTAGGAAATGCATGGATTGTTCTAACAAGCCAGTATACATAGGGAGTACCGAAGTAGCTGTCATTAGAAACTACCATTTTCAAATATTTCATCATCGTTTGATAAAATCAGGTCAGAACACAATTCCCAAACCAGAACTGTCTGATTTTTTGTAGGGTTGCAGACATACTGATCGGATCATATCGTGGTTAACCCTTTGAGCGCCAAAGTCAATTTTTGTCACCTTTAGAAAATATACTCCAGTCAATGTTTTTCAGATTTGTGTCAAAATTTTGATAACGAACTGTAGCCAATGAAATGTGATGGGCATTTGGTCCAAAATTATAAAAAAATTACAGAAAAATTCATAAAAATTGGTAGAAATGTTGCACTTAAATTTTGGTGGGAACAATTACAGCACTCAAAGGGCTAACTTCTTGTTTATTGCATGGTTTCACTTCTAACTATTGAAACATTCTAACAACCAATCTGAATTTAGTGAATCAACCAATCCAGACATTTTTAAGTGGAAGATTTGGCAGTCATATGTAAATTCTAAAATGTGATACGTGTACAAAATTTACTATTTACTGTGTACAGAAGCAGTTTGTATGTTTCTCCACAGCAATAATTAACAGAAGTGGTGACTAATATCATAAACATGTAACAATCATCATCATCATGACATTTCATTCTAAAACTTCATAATGTCAAACATCAATACATCAACATCGTTTCCATATCCAACATAGGACCCCACTCATTTAGCGTGGACTGTTTAATTTCGGCGTTATCTCGATATATTTTGCGCAGTCTCAAAGTATGACCACATCTTCTTACGCCAAAATATTGCTTGGAAATCCAAGCTCAGTTTTCAGTAGCAGAATTGTAATTTGTCAGCCACTGAACGGACACTCTATCACTCTTTGAAATCCCACTCTGTGTCACACAATCACCAGTTCCACCTGAGCTCAGCCGCAGGGATCTTCTACCTTGTATTATTTAAAGCTCAAATATCTGTACAACACCTGTCGTTTCAACTGTCCATAGAGTGCAGGACACTGTCCCTTAATTCAAACCCACATCTTTATGGCTTCTCAGGACAAACTCCAAAACGTAAATGCGTTCATCATATTACTTTGTATCTTCTGTATGAGTATAGTTCTTCCCACAGTCTCGTGTTTGTAATCCTTCATGCGGCTCAGTTTATGCTGTATGTGTGATATCTCTCACGTTCACCCAAGCACTCCCTGTCATTGGTTCAGAAACTGACATCAGTCACAATCAAATCATAGCAACCATTATATGTATCCAAAATGAACTTCAACAAAATGCACAGCCCACAATTTGTTCATCAATTCCTTTGACATCTTATACCTACCTGCTACCATGTTTGACCTTTGACACACACCTTTGACACACTCTCACAACATCTTGATCAGATTCTGCAAATCTCAGCAATTTTGCCGAGGTTGTAGTCAGATTCACATTGTGCGGGCCGTCATTCTCAACGGTGTTGCTGAGGTTACAACCGGATTCATGGTTTGTGATCCATGAACATCAGCATTTTCAGTTCCGTTGATGAGGTTGCAGCCACATCCATATTGTGTAATATCCCATAATTTCTGCATGTTTTTGATTTGCCTCACCTTTGACCTCGTTACTCATCAACATTACCGAATACTTAATCGGTTTACTTTCTGATTCTTCATCATTATTATGTGTGTTTTACTGCCGACCTTATTGTCTTATGTGCATGCAAAGTTTTGTGCACCCCTACCCAGTATGTGTTAAATGTTTTCAGAATGTGTGTGCGTCTGATTTAGTTGGATTGCGTGATAGAATTTTGAAAATTTTGTGTGAGCAAAAAAGGCGCAGTATCTTCACATTTGGAATAAATTCAGGCAGAACTCTGTGTTAAGGTATGATATGAAATAAGGGCTTGCATAAGTGATGTTAAGCAGAATTCCCTTATTTCGTTGATTCAGTTTCAAAGCTGAAATCATTGAATTCGAATTTAGTTTCAAATCAGACTTTTGTATGAATGTTTGGAATGGAACATGATATTCTTCATTTACATTGCACTTCTAGTGGAATTTTTGCCAGATTTTAAATCCTTATTTTATTTTTATGACAATCACTCATGTTTGGGCAGTGTTACCAATTTTTAACATTCAGTCTGAACTGCATTGGTTCATGGGTAAAGTTATTCTCTGCTTTGTACAGGAACTTACTACCGGTACATTGTCAGTGTAATGGTAAAAATAGAAATACTTTGTTTGACGAAAAATAAATCTCATATCCCATAATTTTGAACTTCATACAAGTATTTTGGTTATGATGACAAGAAGTAGACTCTTACACATGCATCTAGTAAACTTTGCAAAGTATGAACAATATCTCAAAGGACAAAAATTGTTGTAGTAGTGTGGAAAAGTTGGTAACTTTGTCGCTTGGATGATGTCACTGATTCAAAAATGGGCTCAGAAAGAGAGAAATTGAGTGTTTCCATTGATTTCTTAGTGGAAGTACAGTGATTTTTGTGAATGCAATGTCAAATGTGTCGTTAGATGGTTGCAAAGTCATGTCCAAGTCGTTCACAAGCATGAAAATGTGCAAAGTTTGTAGGCATGATGATGTCCATTCTCATGCCCTGTGTAGTGAAAGAGTGTTTTTAGCTCATTTTTGGTATGTATATAAATACCAAAAAGAGCTTATATGGTGAGTCGATGGCGTCTATATGTTTTGTAATTATAGGACCGTGATTTTGCAACTGTCGTTGTTACTGTCTCTTGTAAGCATATTGAGAGAGTAGTATAGTAATTGAAAGAGAGCAGATTATGCAATCCAAATATCTTCCAAATATTCAACAGGTTTTTCCCACACCATAAAAATCACTTATGTGTCATCAGTTGCTCCCTAGCCTTAGGATAATTAATGTGGCAACTGTGTATTCTATAAACATACTCTGGCCACACAGTAGAGGGGGGAAGACGGATGCATCTCCCCCCCTCCAATTTCTATGGTCTGGCCAATTATTTGTAGACTAGCTGTAGGATCACATTGTCAAAATATCAATAGAGAGAAAATTTTGAATGAAGCTTTCAGTTAATATTTTCCGCAGAATTTCATTGCCAGAGAAGATACCTACGAAAACCCTGAAAGGGTGAAATCAATAGTAAATTGTTGCATAGTAACCCTGTGTGATATTTTCATTCAGTCAATTAAGGGACCACCGCCTTTGACCAAAGTAGAACCAGAGAAGATATCCTTCAGAGACAGACAAAAACTTTTTGCCAAACAGATTGACATGCAGTCGCATCCACAACCAGTGGACAAACAAGGTGGGTGAACTTTGAACTTAAGAAAGAAAGAAAGAAAGAAAGCATTTTCCTTGATATATGCTAAACAAGTACAATCATAGGTACAATTGTATGTAAAATAGCAGTTTTTCAAATCCAAAACTTTCATCTGGTTTATGTATAGAACATCCAACTTGTTTTTACAAGGCATACTTTAACAACTTTCTTCTATGAAATGAAATGTATGATAATGATATGTTGGAGCAAACATTATGGTTAGTGGCTCTTGTACAAACAGGAAAAAAATTTGTCGGGAGTTGGGGGGGNACACAGTGTTGTGGTCTGATACTCAGAATCACCTCATTTTTTCCTCTAACGAGTGCAGATGTCTCTTCACTGGTCTGATAAATTAGTGGATGAAAAGTAATATGTACAGGACAACTTAGAAAATCTCCATGATGACTGTATTTCACTTTATAGTGGTCATGGCAGGACCACTGTATTTCCCTTGATAGTGGTCCTGGCAGTACCACTGTATTACCATGATAGTGGTCCTAGCAAGACCACTGTATTTCCTGTGATCGTGGTTCTGGCAGGACCACTGTATTTCCCTTGATAGTGGTCCTGGCAGGACCACTGTATTTCCTTGATAGTGGTCCTGGCAGGACCATTGTATTTCCCTTGATACTGGTCCTGGCAGGGCCACTGTATTTCCCTTGATAGTGGTCCTGGCAGGACCACTGTATTTCCCTCGATAGTGGTCCTGGCAGGACCACTGTATTTCCCTTGATAGTGGTCCTGGCAGGACCACTGTTTTTCCCTTGATAGTGGTCATGGCAGGACCACTGTATTTCCCTTGATAGTGGTCATGGCAGGACCGTTGTATTTACCATGGTATTGGTTATTGGAGGGTCACTGCTTTTACCTTGATAGTGGTACTTGGACCACTGTGGAATTTACCATGTCATTGCTTGTGCAGGCGTAACTAAGGGGAAAAAATGAAATATAGGTTGAACATTTGTGTATGTGCATGTTAACATTCAAGAAGCTATAAGAAATATTGTTTCTTGTATATTTTCCAGTAAAGAAAGTAAGTCTTGTTAGTCAAGAAGATTTAGAAAAGATGAAAGAGGAAGAGGACCGTAAACTGATGTCCATGTCACAAGAAGAATTTATGCAGTACCACAGAGACATAGGGTCACCGACGACACCGAGCGACAGACCAGATGGCAGCTTGAACAGATCAGGGGAGAGTCTAAATGCATCCACAGTTAGGTAGGGTGGTTTTTCCCAAGACTGAAAGTACAGTCTGAATGTGTCCACAGTTTGGGGGTTCTGTTACGAAGACTGAACTAATATTACCTGAGTGTAAAGACGTTTATCTATCAGACTAAGTTTACCAGACTGATAAGTTTTCATGATAGCGGGAAGAATAGATTAATTCATGCTCATGCGTTTTAGCAGGTCTTTTAATTTTAAACATGTAAACATTTTTCATGTGTATCAGCAGGGAATTTCAAAACATCTGCACCATACCATGCCTATTTGAATGACAATTTTTAAAGTTTTGTGAAAGACTCAAATGAAGATGAAGAATGTAAAGGAGAAAGTTGAAAGTATTGTACATTTTGTTTCCATGTATAATTTTTTTACATGAAGTTAAAGGGTTCATCTTATCACTGAGTTTGCACTGTTTTTAAGGTGGCACTGTCTAACCTCAACTTAGCGTAGCAATGCATGTTGGCAAACTTTAGAATACTCATCGTGTTTCTGTCG
>LD355997.1:106061-128548 GCA_001465055.1 Ptychodera flava
GGAGAGCTGCTAGGTAAAAGAACAAAATAACCCAATCAAATGGTGTTCATCTCCTTATTGATCCATGTCCACCAATCAGGTGGTGATCAGTGATCATGTGACCAGCAATGCTGCATTCAAATTTCAATGGCTTTGTCACGTGACCCTCATTGCACTGATGATAACTTTTCACAAGCGATCACATGTAGGTCACATGACAAACTGCCAAATCACGTGAGTTAGCGCACAATGAAGAGAGCCAATCAGTGACTGCCGAACAATAAAGGCACATCAAAGTGGCATTTGTCATCCACTGTTTGTATAAGAATCGCAAAATCAGTACAGCGTCACTTCAAGAATATGCATAGTTGTTACTAACAGCAGTGTGTGGTATCACTTTTGCGTAGACTTTTCCTAGTGTGGCGACTGAATTCACATGCGAGAATTAAAACTGAGCATTAACATCAATTTTAAAGCAGTTACTGGTTTAATTTAAGATGGGTGAAATAAGTAAAGGTGGTCTGATATATTCAGTAAGCATACTTTTTCCTCGCCAGATTTTATAAACTTCTTGCTTTATGCCATAGTGTGTTAGTAAAGCATATAAAACAGACACATCACCTCAATTGTCATTCAATAAAATGCTCAATCAAGTGGTTATCAAAAGTTTCATCGGCAGCTGACAGTTACCAACTGTTGCAGAGCATACCAGTAAGTTAGACCGTGACATATTCAAAGCGTCACACATTGGCGTGTGCACACACACAATTGCACTTGTTGCAACATGTACACCCGACTGCACACACTGAACGCCAAGCAGCAGTGCGTATGCGTGTCTTTCAGCATACCATATCAGTGAAGAATTCCTAAACAACATTGGTTCATCTACTATTATCAGAGCAGAGTGAAAATGGCATATACATAAAATATAAGCAGGACTTTACAGGCAGTATTTGAATCAGTCGAGAAATCTCTGGCAAAATTCATGGTGATGATCTGCTCTACATCTAACCTTCCACCCCTAAATTTGTACGTGGATCCTTCTCCCCGATCAAAAGCACCAAGATCACACCATTGTGTGGTACTGAATGGGTAAAACGAAAAGTGATGTGCGAAATTGTGAAGTTGCCGGTAGCTATCTTGAACGGAGTTCATCCATGTATGCTCACTTCATTCCTTTCAGAGGAGGAGGTATCAACCACAGTGTGCTCATGGCAAACTACATCTATAAAGGGTGTTGACAGCTCATCCATTGAAAATTTACTCTGAGTCATTAGACCACTGTAATTGACAAATGTTGCTGCCGTAAATCTCTTTTCAACAGAATGAAGTCACTCGAAGAAGACGCCCTCAAAGCTCAGATGGTGATTGAGAGATCACAAGAACTTTTCAGAAAGAGTAGCCAGTCTAGTTTGAACAGCATAGGAGAAAGGAAACAGCTTGAAAGTCTCAATTCAGGTGAGATTTCTATCAGTGTTGGCTGCTGAAAGTATGATTAACTCTTGCACCCCCATTTCCCTCTCTAGAGGTCCAACTTTACCATAGAAATCAATGGGATTGGTTTAAAGGCGGAGCCTCCCTTTAAAAGGATGTGAAGCTATGGTGGTGTTCATTGTGTAAGTGGACACCAAACAGGCAACACACCCGCACACGCTCCAGAAAATGCCACTTTTTAGGTTTTTTCCGGCCGCAAACACGCAGACAGACTGCCAAGCTGTCAGCGCAAAGCTGCTGCCGATCGAACTTTGTGGTTACATTTGAAGGAAGACAATTTTTACGAAATTCGAGCGTTGGTGGTGGGGAATCAATGACCGTTGGCGATTTGAAACGACCGTTAATCAAACGCCTGCATAAACTCTGTTTGCAGGATTAGCAAAAGGTGACAAAAGGTTGAAATCAGTTTGTGTAATTAATGTTAGAGAAATCAAACATCGTACTAGCCAAGTGTTTGACTAGGAGGAGAACTCCACTAATGCGGAATCTGGGATTGAAAATTGCGGCTTTAAACCACAGTGGTCAAAGAGGTAATTTTGAGGGATTCTGTGGCTTAATCTGTTTACCACCATGGTTTGACCGAAGACCTTTGTCATCAGTTGTGGGTGTTGACAGGGCATTTTGGGATGAACAGGTTAAAATTCCTAAGAGACCATAAGGATGCAACACATGAGTGCAAGTGATCTATGATAAACTCAAAATTTCTCAACAGATGGCAAGGGGAGCGCAGAAAATTGTACAAGTCCAAGTTGAAAATGAAGAATTGAAAATTCCAAGTGTAGCGGTAGGTAGTCTGTTTCTATTGACAAGTTGACCTTTCACCCCCAAGTTACTCCACAGAGTTTGAGTTTCTCTGCTGATCAAGAAAGAGGTTGTATGAAGTTCTTGTTATGGAACAACTCCATGGTCATCACCAAAGCTGTTGTGTTGCTCTAGCCCTAGTAATTGCAACTACAACGAATTGGGTTTTTTCAGTATTTTTCCACCATGTTCAGCGAGAACCATTGCTTTGTGTACCCTACAAAGTATGTAGAAATAACAAGTACTCAACAAGTAAATGAAGCTTGTATATGTACAGTGTGTTCTCCAGGTTTCTCTCTCAAGGGTAGGATGTCACTCTCTGCTTTAACATGGGGGATTGGTTCTCATTGAGGGGACCTATGATAAATTATGCTAAGTTATGCAAATTAAGAATTTTCAGAGTATTAGCGAATTAAGGTTATAGCATTGATCAAATATCAAATAACTGACACTCCTGTTTCTTTATCTGTATATTTTGAATAAACTAGCAGCCTACATAAATCATTCACACTTCATTCATATAAGATCAAACACTGTTTTGTAATCTGGAGGCAAACTCTAGTTGATAGTCTTTCAGCTGTATCATATCCTTCTGCAGATAGGAAACTTGCATTACTTTGCTGTGGCTACAGATAGTGGGTTAAATCAACTATGTGATGTTTCACCATAGACAGTAGTCATGGTGATGTACATACTAGAACTCTCAGTTAATCAGTATCTCAAATCTCATTACAGAGATGCAAAATGTCACACATTTGTGTTTGTTTAAGGGGACTTTGTTACAGTTGAAGCCATCATTCTTTGTTGGGGCAAGTTGGTAATTACCCACCAATTTAGCTAGCCATATATTAATATACCAAATTTGTTACCAGCTGTGTTTGTTTGGATCTAACCTTGCTGCTTCAGATAGGAAAACCGAGTTTAGCTTAGGAAGTTCCCTTGGTATATTGGTATATGGCTAGCTAAATTGGTGGGTAATTACCAACTTGTCCCAATGAAGAGTAATGGCCTCAACTGTAAATAGGGGGGGGGTGGGGGGGGGGGGTGTATTCCAGCAATCACCCATTAGGAGAAAACACTGTATACCGGTATGTGCCTCATATCTTTGACAAGTGAATTAATGTCTAGAAATTAGTGCCTAAAGTAAGTGATCTTTATCATTTGAAGGAAGACATAATGATTTTAATAATTCTTGTGTTGTTTATTTCCCCTACTACAGATAGTTAATTCACTGGCTAGTAAGTTTGTCCAGCAGAGATCCCAAAGCACACTGTTCGTATCATCAAGGCTTAGAAGATGATCAAAGAAGATGCTGGCGTGATGTCCCATTGTTTGTATTCTGAACAAATCCCTGTAATTTTCCTTAAAAAAATATTAGTTTTTAAGTCTGCAGCAGAGTTGTGCAGGCATTTCCCATTTGTATGCTAATTTGTTCGAAATTTGTAGCATATTCAGATTCCGGGGCCATATTGGGGATATGCTGATTTTCACTGTTGTAAAAAATATTTGCCTTGGACATTATTAAAGTGACTACCATTATTATCATTCATATTTGAATGGAACGAACATTGCCACTTTCTTGTGCAAATATGAAAACCTCGGAATGCGATTGACTTGTTTCTCTAACCAATCATGTTCCTGCTGTTGTTGTGATTGGCAGCTACAAAGAACCAATCACAATCCTTGATTTATCTGTAGATATTATTAGTCGTTTTACAAGTGGTATTGTTTACTTGGCTTTGAAAATGAATATTTTTGTATCAGACTTTGGTAGTCCAAGAGAGGGCATAGTAACTGGCTCAGTGGTTCTGTGAAAAATTCACGTTTGTAAATTATGTACAAGGAAGTCTGTTCTCATTTGTGCATTTTTTCAACCTAGTTCGAAATGTAATTTGTACAGATGGGCTACTGAAGTTTACATGAAAAAATTCTCCTGTGTGTAGGTATTGTAGCTATTATGTATTTCAATTTTTAATTCAAACCATTCCCATAGAAAATGTTGTAATCTAAGGTGAAGGGTTAAAGGTCATAGGTGGTGTAAAGCAATTGTAATTCTCAAAAGGAAACAAGACTAATTTTTACAGTATTATAATTTTCAAATTCCTTCAACAGGACACTGCATAGTTTTCTAATAAATTTTATGATGAGGAAGGGATCTGTTTATTCAAACTATTATGCTCTTTTTCTCCAGGGATTACACAACGAATCCATTATCTGTGAATTTTTACCGCTCTCAGTGTCAAACGATTATAAATAAGTAGTGCAACTGTACTTTTTTTTACTGCTGTCAGTGTCTTTAATTCTCATGAAATCAGTCCCAGTTCCTCAGATATTTTAATGATCTAGTTTTAGTGTATTCTGAAGATTAATCTCTGTGAAATATTCCCTGAAAAGCTTGAGGCACAGAAATCATGTTTGTGTAATATTTTAATGGCATTTATAGACCTTTCCTTCGGTATGCATTTATTTCCTTGATGTATAAAAGCTTGACACATACAGCAAGGCGTTGGTCAGTTGGCAGTATTTCCATGTGTAAAAATTAGGCTCTGATTGGTTGGTACAGTCCCAGTAGTAACCAATCAAAATGTATCATTTTAATTATCAAAGTTCACACAAAAATTAATACAAATAGTCAGATATTTTAGTCAAGAAATAAAGCATTAATATTTTTTTCTTCTGTTTATATTAGATATCTTACCGGTTATTGTAAAACAATCTAACTTTTCAATATTAACATTGTGAAGAGTAGCTATTTCACGTTGGTTGATATTGCTAACGAAGAATAGACATTTGAAAAAAGAATAGACATTTGAAATACAATTCAAAAAATATAATGAAGCTTCAATTGAATATGATCAACAACAGGTAATATCACATAGAACTTACATTTGCACTGTGTAATATGTTTTGTATCACGCACACATCAATGCCTCAGGAGAGGGCTCACACTCTTTTAGTCAACCAGCAAACCCCGGTTGCTATGAATGAAGGATGATATGTTAGAGAAGGTAGCTGCAGAGAGAAAAAAGGACAGAAAAACATCAAGAATTGTTTATGTCAAGGCAGTGACACAGCTAAGGTATCAATGTAGGAAACTGAACATGGTTTGATATTAATTGCAGCCTGAATGAGGGACTGGTCAGTGTTTTGAACCGTTCCATGGACATCTTGACACAATAATATGTTACTTATGCCAGGGTAAAGGGGGATGGTTTCAAGGAGTTAAATTGTGACAAGAATGTAAAGTTTTTACAATCAATGCAACATTAACCACAGTTTTGAGAGATTTGCATCCAAAATTATGTGAAAGTTCTTTCCTTTCAAGGTTCCCTCAGAGCTGTAGACACATGTTTATAAACTAAAAGAAAGATGGAAAAAAAGAATATTTCATTTGTAGCTGTAAATAAATGTTAAACCTTACCTCTTCAAATGATTTCTGCCATGAACACTGGATGTAAATATGCTTTGTCAATGACTCTTCCATTCCAATTATACCAGTAGTATGTGTCTGTTGACATATCCTTTGTGCCAGTTTTGCTTGTATTGACATAACTGATCATATAGGACAGATGATCTTGTGAGGGAGTGCTGTATGTAGTCAGTCTTCAAATGGCAGAGTTCCCATTCTACATTATAGAACTTGTGTGTTTTTGCACTACCACAAAGTGAATACAATGGGCCAAAACTACACAAGCGGATGTTGACAGTCTATGTCTGTTTTATAGGGTTGCATTCGTTTTTGGATTTCAAACTGTACAGCTAGGGTATATTGGAACTTTTTACATGTTCGAATCAAAGCAAGTTAAAGATCATTTTTCCACAAGATATGCGATCTTCATTCATGATTACCCCTGGTTTTAAAGTGGTGATATTTTTGTCATGTTTTAAATATCCAATTTCATTAGAATTGGCAACAGTTACTATTTGATTTTGAAATTATACAGAGAAGGAGCAAAATGGAGACGAGAAAGCTTGTGGACACACTCCTAAGAATTGTTTTTGTTCTGATTTAGAGTCCTACAGAGTTGTTAAAAGACTATAGGCGTATTACTCTGTCATGCCATATGTTTATTAGTTTTCAAATACATCCATACTAACTTGCTCAGAAAGGGCAGTTGCTGTAACTGATATATTTTTCCCTTTTTTGTTTTCTATTTAACTAGAGTTTCTTCTTGTTCCATAAAGCATGTTGAGATGTGCAGCATTCCAGCTTGTCAACTTAGCCTGTACCATGTGTAGGCAGCATCGTTGTTGTTGTTTTTGTTTACAAGTGCCTTTTAGTCTGACTAAAATTCAAATGTAAACAATAACATTACCCCTCTCATGTATACACTCTGTGTTGACAAGCTGAATAGCGGGTTTCAACACACTTTTGGGAGTAAAATAAGAACTTAATTTGACAGTCAAAACATCCAAAACAAAATTGATAAAAATATCATCGAAAGTTACTGCTTCTGTCCCTTTAAAAGAGTGCCAGCAACACATTCTGTTGAACTAAAGAAATTCACTTGACCTTGACCTTAGTTGTCCAATATTGTTTTCTCTGTTTCATGCTGTCAGAACCTTGTTGCAAGGTCAAATATTGATTATTGGTCCAAACAGTAACATGTTCAAAAGATGCTGGAAATAAGCAATGTCGGTTGAACTTATGATTACTTAAACAGGATAATACTTATTATGTTCAAGACCAGATACCAGGGGATTGTACAGCAACTTAATGTTATCACCATAGTTACATGTTGCACTTCTTTGTCTAAACATCGCTCTTCAAATAATTTGTCTTAAAGGAGTAGTTTATACCAAGGCAAACCTTAGACTAAAGTTTAGTGTTGTGGGGTCATCCTTCATATGGTAGATGTCTGCTCATCTTAGGGTGCCCTTTATTGCTGAATTTCAGTTCGAATTGTTGTGAAGTCGGTGATCAACAGTCTTGCCAAAATCAGAAGTCCAAGAAAATCTCTAGTACTTGGCCAAAGTTCAAAAATAGCCCTCGAGGCACTCAGTGGCTTACAGGTTTTTTAACATCTGCAAACAAACCGTGATGAGCTGTTTCAAAAGTATGCATCCAATTTCCACAGCATTACTGTGGCACATATGTAGTGCAAATTTATTTGCGATAATCGAAATGAGATCATCTCGAAACACAATGAATTTAATTGAGGCATGTGTGTTAGTGTTCACGGCCCCTAAAATGTACATGTGACTGTAGTGAAAGGTCTTATTAAACCTAACACTGAGATCAAGTAATTATGCCCATGTAATAACAATAGTATGTTGATTTTTGTCGAGCAAGAACAGACATGGAAATTCTGCCAAATTGTTGTTTTCTTTTTTATTTACATTCTGTAGTTTCAAGAAATGTACAGATGTTATTTATCCATGTTTGGTGTCAAAAATAGGGGTATTCCACCAAAATATTGATATTCATAATATATCAAGTGATATTTTGTAACTTTACGTGCACAAATAGCAAACGAATTTACAAAAGTGTAGTCCCTTTTCCTCCATATGTTTCCAGGTTTGTTTTGCTAAAAAGACTGACTGTACACCAATGTATTTTACAGTTGTAATCCAAGCCGAACAATAAAAAATATGATTTTCTCAGAATCGACCTTTGTATGTGAGATTGTTTGATTGTATTATTTGATGATGTCATATAGTGTGCAATCACGCTCATGTTGAAATTGAACCATGCTTTTCAGTCTATTTACGAATCCAAAAATATCGTCTGACAATGTACACTCGATTTCGAATCATGGGCAGAAATGGCAAGTTTGCATATACAAAAAACAGCAAAGATGCTGTAGTGGCACAAAACAGCCAAATCAGGTGGCCTTTAATGATTGCATGTAAATTTATCAGCCGTTGTACGCTATTGAATGGTGTAGCTTGCTAGTTATGATGAAATGTACTGGACAACCAACCTCAAAGTGGTCCCAGTGTGTCACAATGGCATGGTTGGAGTAAATGCTTATGCAAATGCATAATTTCTTTCCCACTTTCAAAATAAAGTGCACACAGCTTCAAGGAAGGTTTTGCTTCATAAAACTTGACAACGATATACACAGCTACACCATTCAATAGTATGGATCGCAGTCATTTGAAATCTAGAAAGAAATACATTAGCATATAAAGCATTCATTCCAACCATAATGCCATTGTGACACACGGGGCGAATTTTGAGATTGGTTGTCCAGTAAATTTCATCATAACTAGCTAGCCATAATGGTTCCAAGTCCCCAAAATATTTTCGTTGTTCAATAGAGCGCCCTCAGTAATCTGGTACAACAGCAATGTTGTGCTCCTCGATGTGCTTCAGCAACATTTTTGCTCGCCTCTCGATGATGTCAACCAGTGCAGTTGCGTTACTTTCCCCTCCAAGCGACTTCCAAAATCCCACGTCGACACGAAGCGACTCTTTCAGCCTATCGCCTAGTTTACCAGACTTTATGACGTTGATAGGGCCTTCTGGTACTCTGTCAGTTAAACAATGAACAAGGAAGATAAACAAAACAGCTTCATAACTATTCTCTCAAGCTACGAATCCATATAGCTACGGCATATAGCTACGGCAGTATCAGTTCAGTTTTACGAGATTCTGAATAATATTGTGACGTTTTGCCTTCGATGATCTTGAACATACATTGGTATATCTTGTTCATACCTATGCATTATATAGATTTTATCTTATGTAAATATAGACAATTGATAGATAAATAAATATACTTTTCGAAGCGATATAATAAATCTGGCCGAAGTCACTCTTGTGAGGGCCCACTCCGATCCAAAGGATTGCACACAATCTGAACATATTTGTTCCGAGACAAACAACAGTTCAGAAGCAAAACTCTCTTTGTCTTTTTGAACAGCCAGATATTGACAGCGATTAAAATTCAATAGATATTGCCGTAGACAAGACCTTTGATCATTCCTACCACTAGTTTTTTTTCAGAAAGCTGTTAAAATTTTGTCAACTTTTTCTGAAACAAAGTGGTGTGCTTTGTAGGAAGGTTATTGAAGAAGATATGCACAGACAAGAGCTGGAAAGTACCCGCTCTACTATTAAAGAAAATTGAAGTTTTACAGGAGATTCAAACTTAAAGGGACTTTTCTCAAATAATTGCAGACACCATAATATATCATTTACACCTGTGTTTTGTCCCTTTGGACGGACACGAGGTGTAGGTATGACTGTTAAGAGCGTGGTGCAAAAAGTGCTAAATGATGTATAATCCCCTTGTATGTTCTGACTTCTAGGATGTCACTTCATCAACAGAACAACTGTAAAACTAGATTTACATATAAGAACTGACCCACTGTCGTTTAGATACGCACATCAATACGGTTGACTAGCTTAAAATGCCTTATCGCTTTAGTACAACATGCAATGTCATTTTTAACACGTAAACAGAACATATGTCTTTGGTGAAGAAGGATCGTCAGAGTGTATAGTGGCTTCAAATTGACTGATCATGGATGACCATTTCTCTCAGAAGTCTAGCAGAACAAACGGAGGCACACAAAATCGTAAAGGAATTATGGTTGTCTTCTTTATGAATGCACCACACTCCCGTTGCATGGGGATGTAGCTCACCAAACAATTTGTAGTGGGCTTTCGCGAATTATGGACCCTTGGATCGTAAACCAACCAAACAAACAAACAATAAACAAACAAACAAATGTTCTCTTAAAGGGACAATACATGTAACTTTTGGTAATATATAAGCAATTTTGCCACATTTTAAAATCAAGTTCAGATTCTTATTCCATCCCTGAATTTTTTTTGCGATGTATTGTGCACAATGCACAATGTGCAATCTTAATGTTGGCATGTTATATCAAGTCTGGACTTTGTCAAAACGCCAGTTGTCGACAATGGCATTACGTACTATACATCTACAGGCTGTTTCAACAAGGTTGACACACAGGTGAATAGAGGGACTGTGGTTGACATGGTTCCAGGAGTAGAACAAGAAACAGTATTTTACTCATAGCACAAAAAATACATGTTGGGTAAAAGTTACAGCAAACAGAGCTTATTTTCAACAAAACTTAAAACTCACTCTCGTATTCCCTGCAGAAGTCGATAATTTAAATGATCGAAGGTCCGGTTCCGGTTGAACACGTTATCGATGAATACAAGTCGCGAACGGTTCCCCTTGCGGGTGAAAAGATGCAACATAAGTGCCTTGCTCTCATTGGCGCATTTATCAGGCGAACGCTTCTTCATGCAACTTTCACCCTGGTCTACGTCATATCCACAGCAACTGCGGTCCAAACGGTCCGTGTTCTAGAAATGAGTAAATTCTGTTGTGAGAATTGGATACACCTGAAGTCTAGCGGGACCATTGTTCCTAAATATGGCAGTTATTACGTGCTTATCTCAGAGTGCCCTCTATAATAGATAAGTGTGAAGATAACCTCAATTGCAATGCGCCTTGGTGTAGAGGCGTGGCATTGTGAGGTCATTCCACAATATTACTAATTATAGAGACAAAAATATATGAAAAGAACGTGTTTGGCGCCGGAAAGTTGTATACAATTAAAGTAGAACACGCCTCGGGGTTATATAGTCGGATTCTCATTTCTACAATTCCTTGCTGATCTACCACTTGTGGGGGCTCTTTTTAAAGCTCTTGGAGAAAGGAAAACTTTCACCGTCTTAGTTTTTCGAAAATCGAAAAGTTCATTTCCCCCATAGAGTTAATACAGAGATGGCGGCCATTTTGAATTTCAAATATCGCAAAATGTTGGATAATTTGTTTCGCTTGTGCCAAACTTCGCACGGTGACCCCCAATTTTTATTGTTGATTTTGTAAGAGAATGGTTTAAAGCTTCATTGAGGAAAGTTTGAGCTAAAGTTTAAGTCTTTCAATGTCGAGGCGCATACTACCTTAAGATCTCTTCAAACTTGAAATTGGTTCAAATATCGTCCTTGCAAAGTAAAAAGTAAAAGTAAAATGCGCCTCTGGTACCGATATTCGGTCTCTAAAATTTACACAATACCTTTACGCTGTACCGCTTTTGAAGGTTCATTTTGAAGCTATTGGAATACTTGCACTTTCCACGTCTTTGCTCTTTGAAAAGCGAAATTTTTAATTTTTTCCTTAGAGTTAACAAAAGCACGATGGCCATTTTAAATTCCGAATGTTGTTTGGTCATTTGTTTCTCTAGAAGTAAAATTTGCAAATAATCAGTATTTTGTGATTCTTGATTTTGAAAGGGAATGATGTAACGTTTCCTAAAGAAAAGACTGAGTAAATGTTAAGGTCTTCATTTGGGGCTGAAAGGGGTAGCTTCATGGTTGTACAAAGCTCCCATGTAAATTCAAATTTTCAATGTCAACGCTGGTCAGAACATTTTATGTCGCTATAATTGTCCTTCTAATACAGTGCATAGTTTTCGATTAGGGTACGTTTAAGTGCAAACGGCGAACGTCTTTCTCAGTGTCATATAATGGAAGGCGTAGTTAAACGTCTGGCTTATTGCGATTGTTATTTGGTTTACCCTACTCTTAATTTTCAGTTGCGAAGACTAAAATACAGGCGGAGTTTATTCGAATCTCATTTGTTGGTGTCGGACAATTTGGAACACACATGCTCTTTAGCGTGATCGATCCATGTGATTCATATTTTCTCTGCCACGAATATTGAAATTCAATTATCATAGCTCACTGTATTGCGCTCCCATTACCCACCATAATCTGAAGTAATGACCTTGATATTTTACGATTACAAAAAAAGTACATACACCGAATTTAACCAGTTATAAATGTTCCAAGATTTACATTTCTATCTAATGATGAATGTGTAATGCTCCTTGGGACGAACATTCCGAAGTGGACTCAAAATTTTAACATGGTAGTTTTGTCGGTCTCCTGCTTATTTGGGCTCATTTTAAAGCTACTCGAGTATTTGTCTTAAGTCTTGTTTTAGTGAAATCGATAATTTAGTCTTTCTTCGAAAAGTTAACAGGGTTGTAAATTTCACATATAGGTTAATTATATGCAGTCTGTTTCTAAAGTACCTGCATTTGCATGGTGAGCTCTGATTGCTATTCTTTTCTCACAGAAGTTTTGACCAAATTTTAAGATGTTTGAAGGCGTATACTATCGAAAAAAATAATCTGGTGTTAATTGTATATATCGAACTTTCATATGAAAACACGAATACACACAAACAGATATGGGAAGAACATTTAGCTAACAACTTTGAAGACGACAGTAAGAGAAGGTGGGAACATTCCCGAAGAAAAATACTGAAGAAACGTTTCCACTGCTCACCTGAAGAAGAAAGTCAAATATAGTAAGTTTGCTCCACTCAATATATTTAACTGGAGTTTTACAGCGATAAGTCTTGTTTTGTTTTAACTCGTCTAGTGAGTTACATCTGTACTTCAAATCCATTTGGTAGTCTTGGAAAGTCAAACCAAATGAATTTTGTAGTTTATATTTCCCGCCATGTATAAGTTTGGGATCCCACCAGATGAGGGGTCGAAGTTTTCCATCAATAAATCGGCGGTCTTTAGGAGGAAACATCGCTGGCTTCAGAATTTTTCCGATGGCGGGCAGCGAGCGATTTAGCCCCAAAACTCGATCTACATGGAAAGCGAAGATCTCGAACCAATCATCGACACGCTTTTGAATGGCACACTGCTCTGTGCATGATTTGAAATCTTTGATTGGACCACTTCTACCGTCGTCGAAGATCAGTTGTCGCAATTCTTCTTTGAATTTTGCATTGTGGAGTTTACTGATTTTCGATGTAGACAGCATCTCCATTCGCACAACATCGGCACGACTAAACCATTTCGGATCATGTTCACCAAACCGAAGTTCCTCGTTCTTCAGTCCCTTTACAAAACTTAAAAATTCTTCTTCAGACATCAGTTCCCACCAATTTTTTAGTGTCATGTTGACTTGTGATAATGACGACTTACTATGGTCCTGGTCGCGTTTATCTGTTGAGTTTTCACCATGCTTACCTGCAAGAAATCATCGACTCAGTGACGGAAAACGGCGTGGTTGTGAACGTTATCGTAAATTCTTACCATTGCTTGAGACATTTTTATTGAAGTCTTAGCTTTCAAAGTCCTCTGTAAATGTGTCTGCCTGCCTGTCTGCCTGCCTGTCTGCCTGCCTGCCTGTCTGTCTGTCTGTTGGAACGTCATTCTGACCCGCTTGCAGATTAATATTTGAAGCTTATTACCCATCGTGTAATCGGATTCTCCACCATTCTGAGAGACAACATTTCACGCCCAGGGCATTGGATTTATTGTCACACAATGCGTTTTGTACCAACAAGGATTATTGATAACATATCTTGTTTGAGTACCATTACGCTGACCTTTGCAAAACTTTCACGACAAAAACGTTTAAAGAAATGTGTCTTTTGGGAACAAATATTACGCTTTCAATGCTTGACTTTGTCATGTTGGCAGGTTTATAAAATTCAGTTCCTTTGGGTTTTGCTTCAGTCTTTGCAAAAGTCTGATGTAAACTGAAATTCAGGGAAAGGTGAGATATAACTCAATTGACTCCTCACAGGAATGTATCGTATGGTCAAATAGATTGTATATGCAACAACTCCTTTCAGATCGACCTCTTTTCACCATTTGAAGAGAAAAGAGTATGATCTGAAAGGAATTGTTGCACATAAAATCTATTTGACTATACGATACATTCCTGTAAGGAGTGAAATTAGTTATATCTCACATTCCCTGAATTTTCCGTAAATGTTTTATCACCTTAATATGCAATAATTAACCCAATATGTAATATCGACCAAATATGTAATAACACTTAACACAATATGTAATACTAATCAGATATGTAATTAAAATATGTAACATCAACTCAATACGTAATAAAATTAACTTAACCGTATATGTAATACGAACCCAATAAGTAATAACATTAAATTTGGGAAATATGCTGACCAAAATAAGACAAAAATATGCCTAGCAACCATGACCACGCCCCTTAACAACCCGCAGCATTTCCAAAATTTAATAATTGTTCAAAAGTTTTGATGAGAGTGTAGATGGTGATAATTATATAGGCTAGCAAATTTGCTAAAATACTAAGAATGCCCGGCAATCATAGCATGCCCTATACAAGCAATTAAATTTCAAATGATCTTAAAAATGATGTGCAGTAAATACACAAAAGGAAATGTAAATATGCATGACCACTCTTGTCATGTCCTTAGCAACCACCAAACAATCATGTTTTGTTTTTCTTTTTTTTAGGAGGACACGCAACTGTCAGGATTGTCTGATCAACTAAGTAAATGAAAAAGGCAAAAAATGTTACAATCGTAGATTCGGCATTCTAACTATTTATAATAAACCTAACATCATTCTCAGACCCGAAGAATACTGCTGTCAATCTTTTAGTGCACTGTATAGAAATTAATATAAAAGTTCACCTGTAATCGTAATGTTAACGGTCACCAAACAAAACTTCCGTTAGGAGAATATGATGTATCTTCTGCTATATGTAAACATAAAAGGTTCTATCATTCACCTTATTGACCTAGTGGAAACATATCGTCAAACAATACTTCGTGATAGACACATTATGTTGATGTTAGATTGTGTTAGATATCACACATTTACCGAAACTTACTGTGCCAAAAGGTCGTGATAAATTTAGACGACTGGTTTTGGAAATTCAGCAGGCCGCGAATGTTGACGATGAAGGCGACATTCCCCGTGCTTGCAAAATAGTGTATGTAACTGTACAGTACTGCAGTTGTCGTGAGGGCACAGCTCAACAAGAAGACCAGCAGAAAATGGCGTCTTGTCATCTCTACTTGTGACGTATCCTGGAGCAAATGGTCAAGTAGCGTTCACAATCAATGGACCGGGGTGGCCTGTCAAGGGAATTGAGTGTGACTTGAAAATGACCAGGGGATGAACAAATGGGCCCTGCGAAGAGAGATCAGAAACTATTCAGTCTCACACTGATCCAAAATTACATCCCATCGGTCAACTCTTTTCGTTGTGTAGAGTTTTTGCGACTAGTCTTTCTGAGATTGTAGCACATTAAAAAACTTATAGCTCATGATGGACATTTTCAACCTACCGTTAAACTTTGTTAGAACAACTTTACCTAAAATACAACATGTAAGATCAACAACCAGAAGGTCGCTACATTAGTAGATTTTTTAAATCTATATTTAAACTCGATAACTCCATAGGTGAAACACCTCTTTTCGTGGAGGTCGAGTACTTCTAAATACCCATAACCCACAACCCCAATGAATTTAAGATTTAATGATAGTGTCCATTCCAAACACGATAAATCTTTAACATTACTTCGCATTTAGGCTGTTCGTTTAGTCCATACGCCAATAGATCAATCATTAAAGTTTTGACTTTTCTCACGGTGGAAGCAGAAGAGACGCCATTTTCCACAGCATGTATAGGCATATCCCATTTCTTTATAAAATCTGAAGATCATAAATTATCAACATGGTGAAACACATGTACTAGTGTTGGACAGTGAAATGTACGAACGTCGAATAACGAAAAACATAAAGGCTAGCTTCTGGAGAGGGATCGAAAATGCCCTTGGACACGTCTTAATTTCCCGAACATTGTCAGTCTAGTCCATCTGACCATCTTCGTTCCCCTAGCCAACATGTATGTAATACTAAATAGGATCATAACGCACCTATATTAGAGATTAGAGAAACTACAGAATCAGATTCATCGGCTTCTTATCTAGATGTTTCCTTGAATTTGACTCTAACGACCAGCTTTCTACAAGGCTGTATGACAAGGGAGATGATTTCAACTTTACTGTCATCGATTTTCCTCGCCTACATAGCAATATTCCACTGTCTTCGTCCTGTGGAGTACACATTTCCCGGTCTATTCGTTATGATGGGGCATGTAGTTCATATATCGATTTTGTGGAGAGACACAACCACCTCTCTTGCAAGCTTGCAAATAAGGGTTACTCAAGTAAAAGGCTTGTCTCTACGCTTTTTGGCAGGTGTAAGGGACTGACAGATAAGTATGATGAATCACTTAAACAAATGATCACTGATGACATCGGTGACAGTTGTCTACAGGTAGATTAAGGTACAACGCACCTCGGGGACAGACATTCGGACTCTCAAAATTTTACAATTCTCTTCTGATATACCACACATGGGGGTTTTCACCGGCTTAGTTTTTCTAAATTCAAAAAAAATTATTTTTCTCCATAGAGTTAAACCAGGGATGGCAGCCATTTTGAATTTCTAATAGCGGTAAATCTTTGGTAATTTGTTTCTCTATTACCCAAATTTGCACGGTGACCCCCTATATTTATTCATGATTTTGAAAGAGAATGATTGAAAGATTCCTTGAGGAAAGTTAGAGCAAAAGTTTAAGTCTTTCACTTTAGAGGTGCATACTACATTAAGACCACTTCCTGCTTTGACTTACAGGTTGATAAATGGCGGGTGTCACGTGTAGGGCCAGAATGTGCTTACTGTTTTCGAAACACCTGACATTACTTGTCTGTTGTCTTTACCGGAGGTCCACATATTTTTCTTCTACGGATTTGACTTTATTTTATGTGCCGGTACTTATGTCTACCTGAGCCATTTGTGTTTGATATATCGAGTTTGTCACCATGGAACTTATTGCAGTCACTATGATGTAAATTTAATATGGCTTGGTAGGCCTACTATCGTTTTGACCCAAGCGTATACTTCGCACCACTTTGCTTCAATTTAACATGCAGCGTTTTCATAAAGTTGTCTCTGATTGGTTTATTTCTTTATAAACCAATCTGGACAATCGATCATTGGGTAGCAGATAACCTTTGATAACATCTGGATCTAGCGACAGAACACACGCTATGATGTAGCATCGCCCTGGGAATTTGATACTTACTCGTGTCTACACATCTTGTTCGTGCAAATCAGTATATGAACTTTTAGTAGAAAGGTTGCATCGTATAGTATTTATTTTATTTTATTTTATTACTCATTCAATAGGCGAACCCAATTACAGGATGAGGTACCCATAACCAACTACCCAATGGAGCAATGAGGAGTGAAGTGCCTTGCTCCAGGGCATAACACCGTGCTGGAGTCGCGAAATCATCATCCTCTGACAGTGAGTCCGTTACTCTGGACCTCCCGGGTCTCGAACTCACCAGTCTCCTAAAGTGAGTTCGGTACCCTAACCACCGCCCCGCGGTGCCTCCTCAAGGATTGAAGGTGAGGATTAACCAGTCATTTTGCTACCTTAAAGTTGAAATATTTGAAATTCAGAGCTGTTTTAACAGCCATTGAAACGATGCCAATAATTCCTAGTTGCCTCGTCATATTGAAAACCGAGGGAAAATATTGTAAATGACTCTTTACTCCAGTTGATCATACTTATTATATATGTATATAATATGAACATCGTATCCGATACGCGGTCTTATACACTGAGAGGCGGTTGATAACAAAATAATTTTAAAAAAGCATCTCATCAATATCGTAAGTAATATATTGTATAAAAACAGTCAGAAGTTGGTCAAATCGTGAGAGTGCGATGTCTATCCCTCAAATATATTTTGTACGATCAGAGTGCTCTAGTTGAACCAGGACCCTACAGAGAACCGGAACCCCAAGGAATGGTGCTTTTGGAAACCCGTGTCCACGTGACTGCACTAATTTTCAAACTTTCTAAGAACTTTTTAGTACATGTAGTACCGAATACTCATGACTTACGGGGCAATTTGATGATACAAGGATGTTCAGATGAATTGATGCTCCTGTAAATAATTGACGCAAAATGTTGAAGAATTATAATCCCAGTTTTAAAAAGCCAGTGTCTGCATCCACATTTTGATGATTGTTTTTGTAAATTTGCTGTGTCTTCTACACTTTGACGGTCTTCGCCCTTTTCTTTACATATATTGAACACTAAGTGAACATATCCTGTATGCCTATGATTTATGTTTTTATAAATTGGCAACAGAAAGCCTTTTTGAATATTTGTGCATTTCGAGATGTTTTAGGGCGCAATAAAGCACTACAAGGCTTACTTTTTTCATAAAGAACGATTCAAATTTCGACATTGTTACAAAAAGCGAAGAGGTCACAAGACTACAGAACAATCTCAACTTTGTTGAGAGCAACGTCTTTGACTCCAAGTTAAAAAAATGAAAGTGACAAAAGAAACAAAAAGCCCTCTATCAGACAATCACAAAATTTCCTTTTCCTAGAGGCCAAGATTGGTGTTACATGAACGTGACCTCGAGTGTTGCAGAGGTTGTTGGGCGATGTTAAAGACACATTTTAAAATTGTGGCACCCGACAGTTCACTAATATCATGGTTGTTCATTTCATATTGAGCAAATCAGTGGTTCTGTTAATGTCTAGCCGTTCAGTGTGAAATTTCCTACCAAACACAGTAAAACAGATTCACAGCAGCAGTTGGCATATAAGTATATCACAATATCTTCTGTATCTTGGTTCCACACTTCCATGCCCTCCTGCTCCATCTCTTTTGTACCAAATAATCTAATTTTTATTTACATTACAAGATATCCTGACCTTTTATATCGCCGGAAAGGTTAATATTTGCCTACAGTTTGTCTCACGTTCATACCATGAGGACCGTCCGTAATGTGAGGCTGCGAGCTTTTTCACAATAAGTAAATTTTGTAGGGGTTTAAAATATTTTAAAGGAATCGTGATCCATATGGTATACTCTGTACACATACATACACAAGACATACATACATACATACACAATACATACATACATACATACATACATACATACATACATACATACATACATACATACATACATACATACATACATACACAATACATACATACATACATACATACATACATACATACATACATACATACATACATACATACATACATACATACATACATACATACATGTAGACTGAGACAGATACATAGACGGACAGACAGACTGGCCAACATCGATTCCAATGAAATCTGCAGTGACTCTCTGACATACATTGCAAATAGATGTTAATGGAGAATCGAATGTTAAGGGGCGACGTCAAAAGTTTCTCCTAACCCTTACAACCCCTCTCCAGGCTCTTTTTGTAAACGAAGCAAAAGAACAGTCAATTTAGGGGTAAAATAAATAGAACTAATTAATGCACCTTTAACACTGGGAACTCACTATATTTTTGTTTTTCATCCAGTGTAAATACAACAATATTAACAACATACTTGAAGTTTATTAATGAATTAACAATAACAATAACAATAAAGTCCGGGTTTCTCCGTTCAGAGGCCAACAGCCTGAATTGTTTACGCCAACCAGGGCAGGAGTGGTCATGCTCGTGTTGAAAAATCTCTATTCATTCCCCCGACAATTTTACCTTAAACTGATTTGTCGGATACAAACTTTTTGGGTCAAACCCCAGCCCCGAACTAAAAGGATTAAGTTTTTTTATCTGGCATTTAACTTTTGACGTCACCTCTAAGGGCAGTAGCAATTTAAATACTTGGTATATAATATAAAGTTAATGAAACGGCGGCCACATCTTTGAATTAGCCATTGTGTGGTTTTTAGCACTGATGTCTTCGCTAGTAGGTGTCGCACGTTGAGGGTTCGCAATCGACAGAGACTCTACTGAATTCACCAATAGCAATAAAGATGCAAAAGACAATAAATGCTACAATTCTTTTATCGTTGGGACATTGACCACGAAAACTAATCAAAATCTTCAGTGTTTGGTGTTTGTGTCTGCGAACGCAGGCTTAAAGGCCTGTGTCAGGCGTCAGATTGTCTTGCCACTTACTAGATTACACTTTCAATGGAAAACAAAAGGCTATGACACCTCCATAATGCTCTTACATACTTGAGCAAACTTGATCCCGATGATCGAGTCCCCTACCTTTAATAAACAGGAACGCCCCCCTAGAAAAGCATGATTATCGTAAGTTTACGCAAATGTAAAAAGTCACGCTATGATCGGACGTGCCGTGTTTGGTCCCAGAATCCCATAATTTTGCCATGTTTCAGGCTTTCGTTGTCATTGAATGTTGCATAGCATGTGTGTGAAGTTATAGCGACTAAACTTGAGTTGAAAATGAAGAGCAAAATTGTTCTAGTTTTTAGTCAGAGAACGCATATGTTTCAAAAGCATGTTCCCTAGCGATCAGTTGACCCATATTTTTGTAAATGTCACGAAAGTGCAAATCATGATCATTCAAATTTACATGTTTTATACGGTCCGAGCCATGTTTACCCCAGCTGATGGAATTAAATATAGCCCACTGAGGTATCAGTCAAAAAGGTTCCGACCAAATAACCCTCCTTTTTTCAGTGGTAACAAATGATGAAAATGACGTGCTCCATTTCAACGGAAGTACGCGTAAGTTATATACCCATGCCACCGTCGACATGCACATTAAAGTCGGGAATAGACATCAAATTAGGTCAAATAATCACTATCATTCAAGGTAACTATGAAAATTACCAGGTCCAAGGAATATATCGAAAATGACAAAGGCAATGGGGTCATCTTGAACCACGAAATAGTGGTGGTACCAGGTGTCCGGAATGGGTAAGCGTACCCTGCCAGCTAGCCGCACCTGTCAAGATTGACCAAAAGCGACAAATCCATTGTTATTTGGTAAATTCACCAAATTACTTTTGTGAGTCAAAATTTGGTATGCTGTCACTCATCATTTGAAAAACAGAAGGTCATATTTTGATACAACATCTCCGTATCTACCATAGAACTTCTTGAATGATTTCACTAATCTACTTTCTGAGAATCCTTGACTCACTAACTTTTGAGCTAATAGGCTGTGTCTAACACGAAAGTCTTCATATGAATTGCATGTACTACTGTATCTAAGGAGTTGTGAAATATACACACCATATGCTGGAGATCATATCATCGATTGAGTGTTCGGTACAGCCCGAGACAATTCTCAGGGAATATGTCTATTTTGACTTTTGTTTTAGTGCTTCATTTCGTTTTACCAAAATGTGTGGTAGATATGTGTCTGTTTTCGTATATTTCAGACCATGGGCAATCGGTACATCGTTGAAATCCCTCGCTAAAAATTAGACATTTTGTTTCGTTGCGTCGATCACAGTCAGTCGATTCGTGAGAAATATTACACAAGCGATTGCCTAGAAGTGGAGTGCAATACGCTTCTGAATTTTCCTTTAGGGGCTGGTCAGTTTCTTCAACCTGGGGGAAGGGGGTCGATGGATCCATGGGGTCACCCTGTTTTTAACATTGGTGATGGTGGGTCACCATGTTTTTGAAATGTTCGATACCGGGGTCAGTGTGCTTTTGAATGAAGGCAACGACTGAGCCATATACTTGCATAAAATGCATCGTACCAGCCATGGTACCAGCCTTTAGGCACTCCTTTGAGATAGTATGCGCCACGAAAGTTAAAGACTTAAACCTTTGCTAAATCTTGCCTAAATGAAACTTTCAGCCATTCTCTTACCAAATCAACAATAAAAATCGAGGGTCACCGTGCACAGTTTGGAACTAGCGAAACAAGTTACCTAACATTTTGCGACATTTGAAATTCAAAAGGGCCGCTATCCCTATGTTAACTTTATAAGGGAAAATTAAATTTTGGATTTTCCAAAAACTAAGACTGTAAAAGTTTTTTTTCTCTCTAAGAGCTTTGAAATGAGCCCCCACACGTAGTAGATCAGAAAAGAATTGTAGAAATGTGAGAGTCCGAATATCTGTCCCCGAGGCGCGTTCTACCTTAAGGATGATTAACTATAATTTATGACAGTGCAACTTCTTCGTTATTTTTTATTCTGTAATATCAACTACTGTTTGTCATGTTCACCCCGGAGATTTTTACTCACATTTTTCTGTCTACCATGATGGTTAAAGGGTTAAAGATACATTGCAATGCCCAGTGTTAAGCTTGTTGAAGTAGCCTACTTATGCATAGGCAAGAAGGGAATGTTCAGTCTTAACCAAACTTTATGTATTGGCAATTTAATTACCTTCGAATGATATTGATTATTGGATCTATATGTCTATTTTATACACATGTACGCTACGTTAACGAAATGAAACCTAGGAATTGTTATCGTTAATATACAGAATGAAAATAATGCAAAATAAGTTTAAAATTTAAAATTCCTATATTTCAAGTGACATGTCAACAATGTGGCCAAAACAGAATGATTGAATGTTTAAAATCTCTCTCTCTCTCTCTCTCTCT
>LD355997.1:149586-161926 GCA_001465055.1 Ptychodera flava
CTCCACAGGAGCTTACTCCTCTGAGTTTTCGGTTTAAATGGTTGCTGCTGTCGTTTCAGCACTATATAGTTTGGACATCACTATTATTGGCGTGCCTCAAATTCCTCTTGTCACTTTATCTCACTATAGTTAAGCTTATACATGTGGTTTTTTGTGGTAATAAGTGTCCTTCGTGTGAAATGTGACTTGACTAGTCGTGCATTAACACTTCTGTCTGTAATCGGAACAAACTGAGGTACAGTGGATCTTAAATGAGTGTGGATGTGTCCTGGCAGAACCATGTAGTGCACAAAACAATTAGAGAAGGATTTCGAACCTGAGATCGATAAAACTTACACTCAAAGGAAGAGTAGTTTTGACTCTTAGTAACATTTTTATATTTGTTAGTTTTTAAAACAACTACATTTTTAATGCTCACAAAGCATTATCAATGCCAACAAGATACATTATGCGCAATATGCAATGTTATTCTAAAGAAATCTAGTTTCGACTAAAATTCAGTTGTCGACAATAACATTTCACATTAGACACATATTGGTTGGATTTACAAGTTAAGCACGAATCATTTTAACATGATTTTAGTAGTAGCATAGAAATGGTATTTCACACATACAAGAAAATACTGAAAAGTACGTAAAAAGTTACAGCAAAGAGAACATGTTTAAAACTCACTCTCTTGTTCCTTCCAGAAGTCGGTAATTCAAATGATTCAAGGTCCGGTTTATGTTGAACATGTTGTCGATGTAAACAAGTCGTGAAGGGTCCTCCTTGCGTGTGAAAATGTACACAAGAAAATGCCCGCTCACGTTGCCACATTTATTACGCAAACCTTTCTTCTTCCAGCATAATTCGCCCAGCGAAACATCATATCCGCAGCAATTCCGGTCCAAACGGTCATGGATAGGTGAATATGTTACTGAAGAGCAATAAGGTTGCAACGAGGGTTCAGCACAAGAAGAAGACCCCCAGATAATGGCGCCTTGTCATCTCCTCCTGCCACGTGTCTTGAAGGAATGTATTCGAGTTGCGTTCGTAATCACTGGGAAGGGATTCACAGGGAATTGCGAGGGACGTGAAAATTACCAAGGAGTGCAATGCAGGCCTTGCAAAGAGAAATCACAAACTGTTTTGTATCATCTTGATTCAGACTTACATCAACTGGATGACTTCACCGCTTAGTGCACCAAGGTCTCGGGACACAACTCTCAAACACAGCCAGTCATAACATTTGAGGCCTTTTACTCTTCATATAAGAAATTTTGAACCTCATGTTTAACATTATGAGATCAATTTTGCTGCTCTTTTCAACCATGGAAGTTTGGTAGCTTCATGAATAATATGTGACTTGCATTTTGGCTCTTCGTCAGCATACATGCCAATAGATCATGCAAGTTATTGGCAGTTTTGGCTATTTTTCCTGACGCTCCCGTAATACTTCACAGTCAACTGCTTTTTCTGGTTGAAAGGTATATAGACAAGTAGTGCAAGTTTAACGGAAATCATCAGATATAACTTCTATAAAAAACCGTAATTTTCCTACTTCATAAGGGTCAGCTCGCAGTTCTATGTAGCGGACGGGTAGCGGACAAGTCACAGACATTATTTTCACGAAAAGATTGTTTGGAGGAGTCAAAATCGGTAGCCCATAGGAGACAAGGTAGCGAAGGGTAGCGGACATTTTTCCCATCCAGAATGTGCTCAAAATCGGTAGCACATAGAACACAAGGTAGCAGAGGGTAGCGGACAAGTTTCAGACATTACTTACACTTAAAGATTGTTTTGAGGAGACAGAATCAGTATAGGACAGCCGACCGGTAGCCGACATTTTGTCTGTGTAGAGTTTGTGAAAAACAGTAGCCCAAAGGACACAAGGTAGTCTAGGGTAGCTTGAGGGTAGCGCACATTTGGCCAACATATTTTCCATCATGAATGTGACCAAAAAAGCGATAGCCATTACAACACATGGTGCGGGCGGGGAGCCGACATTACTTCCTACATTGCTTTTTAAAACTAAGTTCTTGGGTCTGTAATTCTCTCCGAAAAGGGGGCAGCTTGTTCAATCATTTTCAGTAGAGACCTTTCATGTTGTACATTGCTTAACATAATCATCATCATCATCATCATCATCATCATCATCATATTTATTAAAACTTAAAGAAAAATAAAATTTCAATTCCGCAGAATACATAGACAATAAGAAGCAGCGATAGTCTTACGCTAGTCGAGCCTAGCTGTTAACTCATATCTACATTGTATTCTCAAAAGTTGTTATGGACTGCTGTCCAATAAATGATACAAGTAATTTTGTGAAGAGAAGGTAGTAACTGTGACAGTAAAAAATCTCACAAAATTAGGTTATTACAGCTAGAATTCGTTTTACCTTCGTACTTAAGCACATTAACATAGAGCAAGACATTCTCATAAAAGATGACTTTTGTGAACTTACACCTAGAAGTTTGATTTTTTAACAAAATTTGGCAATGTGTTCTTAAGTTTTGCACCTGTGTAAGAGATTGAAGATTGACCTGCATAATTATGTATATATTCTTGGAAATAGTACATTCATGTCCACCTTTGGGGGTATCGTAGCAATGGTCTATCAGTGTTCGCCGTAACTTTTTCCTCCTTGCGTAAGCATACCATTAGTCTGCTAAAATTGCGTATTGGCTGTATTCGCATTCGTAATTTCCGCACTCGATTGATGGAAAAAACTGACTACAAAATCCGATGAGCCATTCAATAAATCTACACTACCAATTCAGATTTTACGATGTACATGTAACATTATTTTAATGAAAACAGTTCAACGAACAACTTGAACAACTGGGCTGTGAATATGTATGAAAAATGCTTGAGTCTGCAAATAGACAAAAGTCGAAGTAATCGCATGAATTAGGAAGAGTGTAGGACCAAGTATTGATCCCTGACTCGACATGCCACAGGTTAATACAATCTACAGACACATGTTGATATCTCTGATAGTAAAGGATTTCCTCTCACACCATAATGTAAGAGCTTTGCTAAAAGGATTTTGTTGTCAATGGTATCAAAAGCCTTGGAAAAATCTGGGAAGATTCTTATTGTACTATTTTCCTGGTCAATTTGTGATATCAGGTGCCTCAGTAAATTTATAAGAGACAACTCTGCACTATGATTCTCACGAAAACCATACTGAGGCTTATAAAAAAGTCATAATTGTTAAATTACTGGCCGATTATTGACAGTCTTGTTCAGAATTTTGCTAATACGAGGTAACGCTGAAATAGGGCAATAATTTGCAGGAACTCTTTTGGACCCCTTTAAAGATGGGTACTAGCCACTATATGAGCATTTGGAAAATTACATTTTGCAAAAGAAAGATTGAAAATATGACAAAGTGAAGCTGCAATATGTTCGGCAGCATTGACTAAAAGCTTTGCAGAAATGTTGTCATACCAAGCATGGTGTGGGATTGTCTCTTGGTATAACCAATATAGTCAGTGGGCCATCACAGTCCATTATCTCCCAAATGCCATCTTCCCCTACCCTAGGCACTTTCCGTCACTATGTTTTCCAGTTAGCTAGGATATTCGGCTATCATAATCCGCTTGTGTTTGTTATCAATCTGGCGGTGGATATGGATATGAGTGTTGGTCCTGTTGCCATGAAACTGCAATAGCACAAATCCGACATTTTTGAAAACGCCATAACACAATAGGTATATTGTATTTGTTGGTTTTTGAAGCTAGCAAGTTAATTGCTATCGCAATATAGGTCATCTAAGTTCATGGTCATACCTACTTAGGGTCGTCGCAGAGGCAGTGCCCTGTTGATAAACGTTTTTAGGGAAAAGCAGGAAAAACTATATAGCATATATCATATACCTTTGGAATAAAAATGCACAAAAACACAATCGAAGTATCTACAAAATTAGACCATCTTTGAGATGCTTGAGAAATACAGCGCTGTGATTTTTCAAAGTCAAAGTGCAATTTAAACTGCAGAAATTGATATTTAAAGTCACTTTCTACAGGTAGAGCAGCACTCTTTACATAGCATGGTTAAATCTGTATTACGCTTTTTGCCGGAACACCCCTCCCCCAATATACGAACACATATTGTCAGAAAGCTGAGTATATGACCTTATTACTCCATACAGTTGCAAGCTGATGCTCCTGAATATGGTTTTGATTTCATAACTTTATGACATGTCTCTTTTCAAAATAATGTGCACAATGCTCTTAAGGTGGGTTTTGGTAAGGATACACACAGCTATACACCATTCAACATTATATCATACCAGTATACTGATGGCCCAAATACAGTTATCTGATTGGTCGAGACGCGAAAAGAACCGTGGTATATTGGCCATATACGGCTGGTATGTACGCGCGAGCTCTCAGCTTGAGCAAAAATCCGTTTTTGACGTTTCACACCAGAATTTAAATATTCTGTTATAATGTAATAGCAACAAATCACACCCAGCGACGGTATACCTCTCGATTTTGACTAGTTCACGTCATATATACACTTGCTATCGCTCGTGCATATATGTCGTGAACTGGTCAAAATCTCGTGGTATACCGTCGCTGGGTGTGCTTTATTCTTTAAGTACGCATCGCAATCTTTTGAAATGGGGATAGGAATAGTGTGAATAGTGCATTTGCACAAGCACTCACTCCAACCATAATCCCATTTAGGCGCACTGTGCCCATTTTGTGATTGGTTTTCCGATAAAGTTCATCATAACGAGCTACCTACAATGTTTACAACGATTATTTTTCTATCAAGTCCCCCAAGTTCACATTTTCATTATTCTGCACGGCGCCCTCAGTAATCTGGTACAAGAGCAATGTTGTACTCCTCGATGTGCCGCAGCAAGATTTCTGCTCGCCTTTCGATGATGTCAATCAGTGCATCTGCGCTATTTTCCCCTACCAGAGACTTCCAAAATCCCATGTCGACTTGAAGCGATTCTTTCAGCCTATCTCTCAGCTTACCAGACTTGAGGACGTTGATAGGCCCTTCTGGTACTCTGTCACATAAACAATGAACAAGGAACAGGGTAAAGAAACAGAAAACAGCTTCATAACTATTCTCTCAAGCTACGAATCCATACAGCTACGGCAGTATCTAGCTAATTCAGTGTTAAGAGATCTTGAATAATATTGTGAAGTTTTGCCTTCGCTGATCTTGAACATACATTGGTATATCTTGTTCATACCTATGCATTATATTGATTTTATCTTATGTAAATATAGACGATTGAAAGACAAATAAATATACTTTTTGAAGTGATATAATAAATCCAGCCGAAGTCACTCTTGTAGAAAGAGAAAGATGTAAAGGGAACACTCTTACAGATTTGGAACTAATTTGGGATAATTTGATGATGAAATGATGTCTGTTTAATCTGCAAATGTAAGCTTATCTGCTTTTCTTTTTAAGTTATACACTTGTTTTTATGCAACATTCAGCTTTAGGGCACCTAACACTTGTTAGAAGTTTGAAAAATATGAACATCCAATTATTCCAAATTAGTTCCAATCGTGTTAAGAGTAAAAAATCCGATTCGATGGATTGAGCAGAATCTGAACATGTTTGTTCGGAGACAAACAAAAGTGCAGAAACAATTGTCTTTTTTGACAGCTAGATATTGACAACCTTTAAAATTCAGCAACTGTTACCACAGGCAAGACCTTTGATCATTCATACCACCCGTTTTGTCAGAAAGCTGTTTAAAATTTGTCAACTCTTTCTGACACAAAGTGATGCGCTCTATAGCACAGACCTGTGCTCACGCATGCCCGTTCTACTACAGAAAAGTTTCACAGAAGATTGCAACTTAAAGGGACTTTTCTCAGCTCCAGTTGTCAAATAAATAGTGACACCATAGCCGTTCATTTGTACCTGTGTTGTCCCTTTGAACAGATACAAGGTTAAGGTACGACTTTTAAGACCTTGCTGAAGTGCTTGATGATGCTTAATCTCCTTGTACGTTCTGACTTCTAGGATGTCACTTGGTCTACAGAACTCCTGTAAAACTAGATTTTCAGTGATAAGGAAGAACTCACCCCAAAGTCGCTTGGATACGCCCATGGTTGACTGGCTTAAAATGTCTCGTGGCTTTACCTTACTATTGTTTTAAATTAGTTTATATACTTTGCAATTCAAAGTTTTGGCCATGCCGACGCGATGCATAGAGCACAACATGCAGTTTTATTGTTAACACGTACATTACGTATTAACAATTATGCCTATTGTGAAGACGTGTCGTTTGAGTGAAAAGTGGCTTCAAATTGACTGATCTTAAATGAACATTTTTCTCAGTAGTCTGACACAATAAATGGAGGCACAATAAATCATAAATGAATTATGGTTGTGTTATTCATAAGTGCAACACAGTGCAACAATTTGAGGGCTGTCACGGACCCTGGGATCGAAAGCCAAACAAACAAAGTTCCATATTTTAAATTAAAATTCAGATTCTTATTCCCATCCATTAAATATTGACGATGCATTCTGCACGATGCACAATGTGCAATCTTAGTGTTGACATGTTATATCAAGTCCGGACTTAGACAAAAATCAAGTTGTCGACAATGACATTTGCATAATACAGGCTGTGTAGACAAGTTGAGCGTGTAGGTTGTATTCGCCTCGAAAATGAAAGACAAACTTTTGCTCAAACTTTTGTTAATGAATCTTTCAACAATTCTCTTTCCAAATCAAGAATAAAATCGGGGTCACCTCGCAAATTTTAGTACAAGAGAGTCAAATAACCCAAGATTTACAAATATTTAAAATTCAAAATGGCCGCCATCCTTGTGTTAACTCTATGGAGAAAAATAAAATTTTCGAATTTCGAAAAACTAAACTGCTAAAAAGTTTTCTTACACAAAATTGGTATATCAGAATTGTGAAACAATTGTAAAAGTTTGAGAGTCGAGTCCGAATGTCTGTCCCCGAGGCGCATTCTACCTTAAGCATTTTGACATTATTTAAGAAATAAAAAAAAGTATCTTTTTATTGTGTAAAAGTTCTAACTCACTCTTGTATTCCCTCAAGAAGTCGATAATTCAAGTGATTCAAGGTCCGGTTCCTGTTGAACACATTATCGATGAATACAAATCGTGAGGGGTCTTCCTTGCGGGTGAAAAGATGCAGCATAATTTGCTTGCTCCCTTTGCCACATTTGTAACGCGAACGATCCTGCATGCAATGTTCACCCTGGTTTATGTCATATCCACAGCAGCTGCGGTCCAAACGGTCATGGTTCTGGAATTAATAAGTAAATTCTTGTGTGAGAATTTGATACACCTGAGGTATGGCGGGACCATTACTCCTTAATATGGAAGTTACGTGCTTATCTCAAAGTGTCCTTTACAGTAAATAAGTATAACCGTACCTTTCAATTGCAATGCAGCTTATAAGTGTATGTGCGATATTGTGAAGCCATTCCGATATATAAGTAGCAAGATAAACCTTTTGAAGTTCAAACTAACAGATTGAGATTCGACATGCCTATGGACGAACTTCATCCTCTGTATGGATTGGCATATTGTTTTTACTGGTGTATGTAAATTATTGCCTTTTGTTCTCGTTGTAAAATTTTGCTCGTGGTAGAAATATATGCTGATCCTTGAGTAATTGACAGTTGCATATACGATTTTGAGCATTTGTACGCGGAAGTATGTCCACGGGATTAATATGTTTTAGTCACCTTCATCATTTTAATGGGAGTATACGGTTAATTATATAGACAAAAATATACGAAAGGCACATATTCGACGCCAGAAAGTAGAACATAATAATGATCTCTTTACACCAAAATTGGTTTAACTATCGTACTTGGAATTCTGTAAAGATAAAATGCGCCTCTGATATACATATCCGGTCTCTAAAATTTGTACAACACTTTTATACCCCTAGGGTTCATTGTGAAGCTATTGGAATAAGTGCATTTTTCACTGTCTTCGTTGCGAAAAGCGAAAATTCAATTTTTCTCCGTAGAGTTATCACAGGCATGGTGGCCATTTTTAATTCCAAATGTTAGGTCGTCATTCTAGTAGAAAAAAATACAAACGATCAGTAATTTTAAATCTTGGTTTTGAAAGGGAATAGTTTATCGTTTCATAAAGGAAAGATAGCAAAAGTTAAGGAGGTGTAGCTTCATGGTTCTACAAAGCTTCCATGAAACTTCAAGCTTTCAACGTCTACGCTAGTCAGAACAAGCGCGTGTGCTTCATGAACTCTACAGCGTGAAGAGGGGTCGCAGCCAAAATAATCGTAACAACTTAGCTCGGTTATTGAACCACTCTTTCTTTGTTGGGGATTTGGCCGAGCAGTTTTTGACTGTGATGTCTTCGCTAGGTGACTGGATGCCGTAGGTTGTGAGTTCGAATCAGATCGAAAATTTACTGAATTTGGCGTATGTCACTATAATTGTCTTTCGAATTCATATTGTATAGTTTTCATGTAGGTAACTTTGAAAGTCAAACGCCTTTCTCAGTAATAATGGAAGGCGTAGTTAAACGTCTGGTTTATTGCGACTATTTGTGAGTTCACCATACTCTCAATTTTCAGCTGTGAACACGGAAAGCCAATGAGGGTTTATTTGAATCTCCTTTGATGGCGTCGGGCAATTGGCAACACACATACTCGTGAGCGTGATCGATCCATATGATTGATGTTTTCTCTGTCGTGAACATTGAAATTCAATTATCAAAGCTCACTGTATTGCGCTCCCATTATCAACCATAATCTCAAGTAATGGCTTTGATTTTTTAGGATTACAAAAAGCTGCATACTCCGAATATACACCAGGTATACATGCTCTAAGATTCACCCTCCTATCTTATTTCATTCAGATTAAAGGAGACTGCTCCTCAGGATGAATATTCCGAAGTGGACTCTATAAATTTAAATAGTAGTTTTGTCTATCTGCTGCATGCTTGATAGGGCTCGTTTTAAGCTACTCGAGAATTTGAGTCTTGTTTTTGTGAAATCGAAAAATTAGTCTTTCTCCGTAAAGTTAACAGGGTTGTAAAGTTTTACATATAGGTAAATTAGGCCCTATAGGCGATCTGTTTCTTATGTACCTACGTTTGCATGGTGACCTCTGATTGCTATCCTTGATTATAAGAAATAATAGTTTAATGTTTCCCTCGCAGAAGTTCGACCAAATTTTAAGACTCTAAATTTGGAGGCGTGTACTATAGAGAATGCTAATCTGGTATTATAAGTATATCGAACTTTCATGTCGAAACCCGAAAACAGACAAACAGACATGGGAATAATGCTACCTAACAACTTTGACAATTAATGGGAGCCCAAAGTAAAAGAAGGTGGGAACTTTTCTTAAGAAAAATACTGAGAAGAAACGTTGCCACTGCTTACCTGAAGAAGAAAGTCGAATATAGATAGTTTGCTCCATTCAATGTATTTAATTGCAGTTTTACAGCGATAAGTCGTGTTTTCTTTTAATTCGTCTTGCGAATTGCATCTGTACTTCAAATCCTTTTGGTAGTCCTGGAAATACAAACCAATTGAATTTTGNNNNTTCGGATAATGTTCACCAAACCGAAGTTCCTCGTTCTTCAGTTCCTTTACAAAACTTAAAAATTCTTCTTCAGACATAAGTTCCCACCAATTTTTAAGTGTTATGTTACCATTGTTATAACCATTGATTTGTGACAATGACGACTTATTGTGATCTTGGTCACGTTTATCTGTTGGTTTTTCATCATACTGACCTGCAAGAAAATCATCGACACAGTGACGATAGCAGCGGTGCTGTGAACGTTATCGGGAATACGATTGGAACTAATTTGGGATAATTGGATGGTAAAGTAATGTCGGTTTAATCTGCGAATGTAAGCTCGTCTGATTTTCTTTTTAAGTTACACACTTGTCTTTATGCGTACTTTGTAGTATTGCAACACTCAGCTATAGAGCACCTGACACTTTTGAAAAATTTGAAAAATATGAAGATCCAATTATCGTAAATTGGTTCAAATCGTGTTCATTGCTTGAGACATTTTTAACAAAGTATAATCTTTCAAACTATCTGTCTTTCTGTTTGTCTGTCATTTTTCTAGAGTACACTTTTGAATGTCAGAAGCTCGATTTCTCACCAGTCTGACCCGCTCGCAGATTAATGCTTCAAGCTTACTACCCATCGTGTAATCGGATTCTCCACCATTCTGAGAGACAACATTTGACGCCCGGGCATTTAATTTAAGGGCACACAAAACGTTTTGTTCCAAGAAGCATTATTGGTAATATCTCTTGTTTTAATACCGTTACGTTGCAATTTAGATGACCTTTGCAAAACTTTCACGACAAAAAAAATGTGTCTTTTGGGAACAGATATTACGCTTTCTGAACTTGACTTTGTCATGTTGACAGGCTCATAAAACTAATTTCCTATGGGTTTTGCTTCAGTCTATGCAAAAAATCTGATATAGATGGAAATTCTGGGAATGGTGAGATTTAACTCAATGTACTTATCACAAGAATGTATTGTATGGTCGAATAAATTGTACATGCAAAATTCCTTTCAATCGTACTCTTTCTCTTCAAAAAGTGAAAAATTGTGTCCCGTTTTCGATAAGTGACATGCTCCTGCTTGTCATCCGCACCGCCAAATACTATACGTAAAGGCACTATTCAAAGGCACTTACCATGAGTTATCGGCTTCTAATATAAGAATTATCATCGCCAGTTTCTACATAGAACTTCATCATTAACTTTCCTCTGGATGACGTATTCCCTGACTTACCTGATATAAGTTCACGAGAGGCAGACGACTGGTTCTGGAAATCCAGCAAGCCGCGAATGTTGACGATGAAGGCGACATTCCCTATACTTCCAAAATAGTATATGTAACTGTACAGTATTACAGTTGCCGCGAGGGTGCAGCACAACAGGAAGACCAGCAGAAAATGGCGTCTTGTCATCCCTTTCTGTGACGTATCCTGGAGTGGCCTGTCAAGGGAATTGAGTGTTACTTGAAAATGACCAGGTGATGAAAAAATGAGCCCTGCGAGGAGAGATCTGAAACAGTTTAATCTCAGACTGATCCAAAATTACATCCAATTGGTCAACTATTACCGTTTGGTAGAATTTGCGCCTAGCCCTTCCGCGATTGTAGCACATGAAATCGCTTACAGTTTTTCATGACAATTTTCAACCTACCGTTGAACATTGTTGGGACAACTTTACCCGAAATACAACATATAAGATGGTCACTACATGGGTAGAGTTAATGATAGTGCGTCCATTTCAAACGTGATAAATCTTTAACATTTACAGTCGCATTTTGACTCATTTTTCATTAAGTTGTCTCTGATTGGTTAGTTTGTCATGTGAACTAGTCTGGAAAATCAATCACAGGGTGGCAGGTAACCTTTGATAACATCTAGATCATCGGGTGACTTAGCTCGTTGTTAATAATGTTCCCTTAGCGACAGAAAACACACCAGTGTATTCTATCTGGTGTAACATATCCGTGGGAATTTGATAATTTCTCCTCGTCTTTATACAACTTATTCATATAACTAAGAATTTGAACTTTCAGTGCAAAATTTTGAGTAGTGAGAATTAATCGATCATTTTTCTATCTTGGGGTTGAAATAATTGAAATTCAGAGCTATTTTAACCATTCCAGTGATGCCTAGTTACCTCGCCAAATTGCGAAATTTACCTGTCAACCGAAGGAAAATATTTTTATTACATGCCTCAATGTGAGTGCAAATCAGTACATTGATTTGCATAAGAAAAGCCGGGAAGTTAGCGGGCCGGTGAACGATGTACTGATCGGTTTCTATGGTTACCTGGTCCAGTGAGGCCCTTCTACGTTTTGAACTTCAAAGTAGACGCTTAACGCTAGATGTAAAATATCCATTCGCGCACTGCTATTTTGATTTTCGTTGAAATCTGTTTGATGCTGGTCGAGAATGGTAAAATTGTTTGAAAATGCCCTCCAGGTAACTAAATGTCATTTAGTATTAACTGTGAAGAGGCATGTAATAAAAATATTATTGCCTGAATACATGGATCTATGTGCCCTCGCAGCAGGAGACAATTTGCCCTCCTGGCGTCGAGCAAATTGTCATCTGCTCTCGGACACATAAACCCATGTATTCAGGCAATAATATATATAAATAACTTCCATTGATTATACATATTACATACATCGTATCCGGTACGCGGTCCTTTATGCTGACAGGCGGCTTTTAACAAACAAATGAAAAAATAAGCGTCATCAATATCGTAGGTATTATATTGTGCAAAGACGGTCATAATGTGGCCAAATCGTCAGAGTGCGATGTCTATCTATTATACGTGGCCTGTAGGA
>LD355997.1:164980-190442 GCA_001465055.1 Ptychodera flava
CAGGGTATTTAATTTAAAGGCGCCCTTGTCAATCCCAGGTTCTCGCATTAGCAAATGTGTAAATAGCCCATTAACAGTTTGGCATTCTTTTGTTTTCCATTGAATATTTTATCAAGTAAATAATATTTATATTAGATAAATCTGATAATTGAGTTGGGGCTTTAAGGGCACACAAAACATTTTCTTCCAAGAAGGATTATTGGTAATATCTCTTGTTTTAATACCGTTACGTAGCAATTTAGATGACCTTTGCAAAACTTTCACGACAAAAAAATGTGTCTTTTGGGAACAGATATTACGCTTTCTGAACTTGACTTTATCATGTTGACAGGCTCATAAAAATAATTTCCTATGGGTTTTGCTTCAGTCTATGCAAAAATCTGATATAGATGGAAATTCTGGGAATGGTGAGATTTAACTCAATGTACTTATCACATAATGTATTGTATGGTCGAATAAATTGTACATGCAATAATTCCTTTCAATCGTACTCTTTCTCTTCAAAAAGTGAAAAATGGTGTCCCGTTTTCGATAAGTGACATGCTCTTGCTTGTCATCTGCACCCCCAAATACTATACGTAAAGGCACTATTCAAAGGCACTTACCATGAGTTATCGGCTTCTAATATAAGAATTACCATCGCCAGTTTCTACATATAACTTCATCATTTAACTTTCCTCTGGATGACGTATTCCCTGACTTACCTGATATAAGTTCACGAGAGGCAGACGACTGGTTCTGGAAATTCAGCAAGCCGCGAATGTTGACGATGAAGGCGACATTCCCTATACTTCCAAAATAGTATATGTAACTGTACAGTATTACAGTTGCCGCGAGGGTGCAGCACAACAGGAAGACCAGCAGAAAATGGCGTCTTGCCATCTCTTTCTGTGACGTATCCTGGAGTGGCCTGTCAAGGGAACTGAGTGTTACTTGAAAATGACCAGGTGATGAAAAAATGAGCCCTACGAAGAGAGATCTGAAACTGTTGAATCTCACACTGATTCAAAATTACATCCAATTGGTCAACTATTACCGTTTGATAGAATTTGCACCTAGCCCTTCCGCGATTTTAGCACATGAAATCGCTTACAGTTTTTAATGAAAATTTTCAACCTACCGTTGAACATTGTTAGAACAACTTAACTGAAATACAACATATAAGAGGTCACTACATGGGTAGAGCTAATGATAGTGCGTCCATTCCAAACATGATAAATCTTTAACATTTACAGTCGCATTTTGACTCTTCATTCATACGCCAATAGATCAATAAATACAGTTTTGACTCTTCGCTCCCCTAGCCAACATGTATGTACTATATATAGGATAACACCCCAAGCGTATACTTCGAACCATACTTCGCTTCAAACAGACCAGCAGAGTTTTCATTAAGTTGTCTCTGATTGGTTAGTTAGTCATGTGAACTAGTCTGGAAAATCAATCACCGGGTGGCAGGTAGCTTTTGATAACATCTAGATCATCGGGTGACTTAGCTCGTTGTCAATGTTCCCTTAGCGACAGAACACACGCTAGTGTATTCTAGCTGGTGTAACATATCCGTGGCAATTTGATAATTTCTCGTGTTTATACAACTTGTTCATATAACTAAGAATTTTAACTTTCAGTGCAAAATTTTGAGTAGCTGGTGAGAATTAATCGATCATTTTTCTATCTTAGGGTTCAAATAATTGAAATTCAGAGCTATTTTAACCATTCAAGTAAGGCCTAGTTACATCGCCAAATTGCAAAATTTACCTGTCAACCGAGGGAAAATATTTTTATTACATGCCTCAATGTGAGTGCAAATCAGTACATTGATTTGCATAGGAAACGCCGGGAAGTTAGCGGGCCGTTGAACGATGTACTGATCGGTTTCTATGGTTACCCGGTCCAATGAGGCCCTTCTACGTTTTGAACTTCAAAGTAGACGCTTAACGCTAGATGTAAAATATTTATGCGCGCACTGCTATTTTGATTTTCGTTGAAATCTGTTTGATGCTGGTCGATAATGGTAAAATTGTTTGAAAATACCCTGCATGTAACTAAATGTCATTTAGCATTAACTGTGAAGAGGCATGTAATAAAAATATTATTGCCTGAATACATGGATTTATGTGCCCTCGCAGCAGGAGAAAATTTGCCCTCCTGGCGTCGAGCAAATTGTCACCTGCTCTCGGACATATAAACCCATGTATTCAGGCAATAATATAACTTCCATTGGTTATACATATTACATATGTATGTGATATGTACATCGTATCCGGTACGCGGTCCTTTATGCTGACAGGCGGCTTTTAACAAACAAATGGGAAAATAAGGGTTATCAAAGTCGTAAGTATTATATTGTGCAAAGACGGTCATAATGTGGCCAAATCGTCAGAGTGCGATGTCTATCTATTATATGGCCTGTGTGATCAATATGCTATAGTTGCAAAGGAACCCTACAGAATGGTGCTTTAGGAAACCAGGGTCAACTGCACTAACTTTCAAGCTATCTAAGAATTTCTAAGTACGGAATATTCATGGCTTACGTGGCAAGTTGACGATTCAAGTTGACGATACAATAGTGTGTAAAGACATATATCAGAACCATGTCAATGAAATGCTAATTTGTCAATTTGATGAACTTTCTTAAGTAGTGTGATATGTCTACAATACGGCATCAAATTTGATGAAAATGGTACAGATGATAATCTTACAGTGTTGTAATTGCATGCAAAGACTTTAAGCAATATCATGTCCATTAATTGCAGATTTGCATATTTAATGAGTCTTCACAATTTTTGAGTAAATGTTGAACATCCAGTGCTGTTACTGTGTACTCAGACAGTTAGCAGTCTCACGTTAATTAATTGCTCATTTGCATATGAACTTGCGTAATATGTGTGCTATGTCCGGAAATACGTATAAAATTTATTTAAACCTGGTACAGATGTTAAACTCTCAGTACTCTAATAGTGTGCAACGACATTAAGTCGACCCATGTCAATTAGATAATCGCAATCATACCAATCCATAATCCAATAACACTAGGTCAAAATTTGTAAGACAATAGTTGTAAACATAGACACAAAACAGCACAGAACAGCTAATTTGTCAATTTGATGAACTTTCCTAATTAGTGTGATATGTCTAGAAATACTGCATCACATTTGAGGAAACTTGCAAAGGATGTTGATTTCACAGTGTTGTAATAGTATGCAAAGACATTCATCAGTATAAGGTCAATTAAGAACTTACCGGTATTTGACTATTTAATGGATTTTTATGATAAGTGTGATGTGTTCGGAAATACTGCATCAATTTTGATGAAATGCGGTGATCTCACAGTATCGTGATAGCCTGCAAAACATTGCCACCATTTTTGTCACTTAATTGCTAATTTGCATATTTAATGAACGTTCCTAACAGCTAGGCGACTGATGCCGTATGTTGTGGGTTCGAATCCGATTGAAAACTATCCGTATGTCCAGAAATACTGAATCAAATTTGAGGAAACGTGGTATAGATGTTGAACTCTCAGTGCTCTAATAGCATGCAAAGAAATATAGAAGTATCATGTCAGTTAGTTGCTAAAATTTGATGAAACTTGGTACAAATGTTGATCTGAGTGTTAAAAAAACCCAAATGACATTTAACAACATCCTGTCAATTAATTACTAATTGACTTATTTAATGACCTCTCATAATTAGGGTGGCAGTCCAGATTGACTTTAAAATTTCACCATCATGGTATGGACCAACCCAATTGTTTTTTGTAGTAAAGGTGGGTCTCTCAACGCGGAAATGAATCTTTGTAATTGGAGATCTATATCTTGAATGACTGCACTACAGCTCATTACACTTGCTGCAGATGTTGATCATACAAAGATTTATCGGTCAAGGAAGGCACTTAATAGCGGTATCAATAGCTATTTATAGTAAATATCCTCTTTAGTTAACATAGGGGCATTTTTGTTTCAAATGTGACTTTTTAAAGTCAAGAGCAATTACTCATACATACATACATACATACATACATACATACATACATACATACATACATACATACATACATACATACGTACATGTACATACATAGGTACATACATACATACATACGTACATACATACATACATACATACATACATACATACATACATACATACATACATACATACATACATACATACATACATACACACATAACACACATACACACACACATACACACATACAAACATACACACATACATGCTTTCACGGTGTTGTCCTAGGCATTCAGCATATTACCCTATGCACTCAATATATTATCCTACGCTTATTATTAGACAGGTTAAAGCTGACGCCTAATCTAATAATTCTGCTAGAGAAAGTGTAGGAGTATCACACTGATCACGTAAAAATCAATACCTTAAATTCGCTTAGAAAGATGTCATTGTTCAGTCTGGCTTCCATGCAGTGGTAGTTGAATATCAACACTGCCTTATTTAGAACACACAATTGCTTTTTTTGAATTTCGCAACTCTTCGCTTGCCATTGTCTGTGCTATATGTAGACGTATGTGATATGGCTCTACTTTATGCGACAAGGACGTACCTATACCGTACAGTCTGGACGCCCATGCAGTTTAGTGTTTAACATTGTGTAAAATGGCTTCACCCATGTTTACAATCATATGCTATGTTGTATTGTATTGTTGACAAATGAATTCTTGTCTTCTTCTCTTGAATTCAATTTTGAAAAATAACAATGCTGGCAGTACAACCATAGGATGTGTTAATAGGCTAAGGGACTGGACAGCAATTACAGGGGGGAGGCTGGTATTTTTGGGGTGGCTCGCAGTTATTTGTGCTAGCATTTGTGAAGAGTCATGAAATTTTGCGCATGCCTTTTTGGAGAAGAGGTCACCATTTTTGAGACAACTATTAGAAGCAAAGATTACTGCTTTATGCATACATATCAAATCATAATATATGGGAGACCATTGAGTAAACTATTGATAATTTTCCCCTACAAAACTTAGATATACCTTTACTTTTATATACGTTTGGTAAATTATGTAAATGTACTTTAATTGAAGTGGGAGGTAAAAAGTGCATGTGAATACAGTAAATTAGACTTTTTGATTTCATCGAAAATGTTGATTTACTATACATGGATGTCTATGAGGAAACTATGAACACTTTTTCCCGATATATATAAATAGCAATATTTGTGCATTTATAGACACTGGATAATTGACATAGATGTACTTAATTAGAATTGGGTGATTACAAGTGCGTATGAGGACAAAAAAAATGATTTTTCAATTTCACCGAAAATGCGGATCCACTGTACATGGAAGTCTACGACAAAACTATGAACAATTTTATTCCAATATAAAACTAGCAATATATGTGTATTTATAGACATGGGATAATTGACATAAATGTACTTGATAGAATTGGGTGATTACAAGTGCAAATGAATACAAGAAATCTGATTTTGGAATTTCAACGAAAATGTGGATCCACCATACATGGCCAGTCTATGAGAAAATTTGAGCAATTTCTTTCCGATATAAAACTAGCAAGAAATATGATTTTTGGAATTTCACCAAGAATGTTGATGCACCATACATGGTAGTATTGAAGTTTCTTTACACAACAGCGTCAGACTTTGCATCCATCCATGCCACTATGCGATGTAAAATGTGACCCCCCTCAGGCTAGGTTTGTAAAATGTGACCCTTCCCTTGGGGCAAGTTTATAAAATGTTACTTGCCCCTAATTCCTCTGTCCCATCCCCTCATCATAAGTGAGGGCTCCCTTAGATAGCGATGATTTGAAGATACGTTGATGAGATCCGGAGTTAGGTTGCGAGCTCTCGAGGATAGGTTGATAAAATCCTAAGTTATGTTCGCAGATAGGTTGAGAGGATCCAAAGTTTGGTTGGGCAGGCTTAGGCTGGTGCCCGGATAATTTCGAGGGGACACCCATTCAAAGCTGAGCTATGATTACTAAGAAGTTGCATTTACAAAGTTGCGCATACAGTGACTTGTTCGCCAGCTTTGTCAATTATTTTCAACAAGGGGCGACGGGGAGGGTTGCAGGAGGCGCTTTCGATAGCCTGCTCGAACGATCAGACTAGCCATTCAACGAGGACCTGTTGTGTATAGGTCTATAGACGGCTGTGCCTAGTTTGACTTTCCGAGTACTATGCATGAGCGGAAAGAAACTCAACCCCCGAATAATGCGTTTAGTGTTTTTTCAAGGTTTGCAAAGCGGAAGGAAGCTTAACCCCTATAGAATACCGAAAAGGATTTATATCACTAATTGTCATATTTCATAATGATTCATGCATTTTCCTAGACTACATATGCCTGACCCTTTCTGACCTTTTCCAGGTATTCAGTGTTTTAAATCTGCCTGGACATTAAACAAACATGTATAATGATGCAGACACTAAATCAGTGCAACGATCTTAAATTATACCTGTATTCTCTTGCAGCAGTGATATGTTAAGCTTTGTTTCATCTCACTGCAAGACGATAACAGGATATTTTTAACTTGTATATTTTCAGTATTTATAATCACGAGCTTATCAAACGTATGTTTGGTGCACAGCTTTAAAGCTGTGGCTGGGCAAGTTGAGGTCAGGTATGATTTAGTGTCCTAGATATCATCAAAGACGCCATTTCATCATTATATTTTCAAGAAGTTTCAGCATCAAAAGGAGAACTTCTCTCCCTCGCCTCCAAAAGTCTGGCCATTAATCCAAAACTGTTTCGTTATCAAGTACATGTTAATATACCGTGGCAACTTACTTATGTGCAAGCCTAAGGGGATACCAGGACGCCTCTAAACTTTCAGAACTTTATGGTACTCATCGTTAGGTACTTGTTTCAAAATGTTGTTTACTTGTCCGAAAAATTTCAGGCAGGCGATAGGTTCTAAAAGAGAAGTACATTGAACACTATAAAAAAACCCCAGTAACTGCTGATTAAGGTTCCAAGACAAGAAATTGACCTTTTTAAGCTAACAATTCTCTAGTGGTTCATAAGCTTAGAACCCCCGTAAATTATATATTTTCGGAAAGCCTATATAAAGGGAAACATTTTGGTTACAATAGTGTCACCATTATTTACATAACTATCATGTGACAGGTAATTTGCATAACCTTTCAAAAATCGGTTTTCCCTATGTTTTGTTTCAATGCTTTGAGATATGTGGCCCAAATTTGTGTGAGTGCAAGCTGTCTTTAGGATCTTTCAAACTGTGTCTCAGAATTTTTTTAAACCTTCTTAAACATATTTTCCGCCAGAAAAACTTCCAGAGCGGTGAATTTAATTGTAGTTGATTTCTTCAAAATTGTGGTCAAATGAAAACTAAGCAAGATATAAAAAATCTGAGACACACTTTGGAAGAGCGTTGTAACAGGAGCTTGCATTCCAGAAAGTTTGAGTTAGATATTTTGAAGTATTGAGACAAAACATAGGGAAAACCGATTTTTGAAAGGTTATGCAAATTACCTGTCACATGATAGTTATGTAAACAATGGTAACACTGTGGTTACCAAAATCTTTCCCTATATCTAGGCTTTCCGAAAGTATATAATTTGCGCGGGTTCTAAACTTATTAACTACCAGAGAATTGTTAGATTAAAGAGGTCAATCCTTTGTCTTGGAACCTTAAGCCCACTTGATGCAGTCAGAAATTCCCTTTATATAGAGGCAAAACAAGCTCTACCAAGGGTTGTAAATTGGAGTTTATGATTGGTACCCTGTGTTCATGATTGAGATAACAGTGCCTTGCATAACACTGGTCTGTATACGACGGTATTGTTCAGACAACTTATTTGTCCTGTCTATACAATTTCTACAGAAAAAAATTGGTGGCATTGTAACTTGCAGACTGTTGTGTGCGTATTTTTCTCGTTATCACAGTGTCTCTTCAGGTATAATAAAATCAGTGCCTGCTTGGAACACACAAGTTATGTGACGCTAATAGCAGTGATCCCATAAAAAAGTGTTGCTTCAATAAACTTATTATTGAGTAGAGGCTTTACAATAATGCACGGAAGCGGTATCTTTTATCTCAATCTTGAACACTGGGAGTCAATTGTAAACTCTCATGTACAACCCTTGGCAGGTTGGTTTGTCTTACAAATGCAAGCAGAAATTCTGACTGCATTAAGTACGCTTATGTAAGTGGCCACAGGTGATATAAAGGCTTACTTTAATTTACTTCAAGGCTCCAGCCGTATTCCCTAGCAGTGACTTAAGCAGTATTTATACAGGCCTGGTCTGATTTGCACCAACTGCCAGGTGTAATAATAGTCCATATCTTAAAAAAATTCCGGGAAGGGATAGCGCATTTCGCCGAAGCTTTCACAAAATTAGTGACTCTCACCCTTCTGTTCCTTCTAATGGTAAGTAATCCTGGTTTAATCAATATATTTTATAGGTAATACCAGGAGATGAAACGAGAAAAATGGAGGGCGAAAAACGGTAGTAGCAAAGGCTTTGACACTTGTTTACCATGTTTACTATTTCGGGGGATTTTAAAATCAATGTAATCAGATTTACTTGGCTCCCCAGAAGTGTGTATCAGACTTTCTCACCTTGCTTCAAGCCAGAATTGAATTTCAAATGATATTCAAGTGATTTCCGTTGATGATTTTAGGAATGCTTTGAGAGGTAGAGGAAGTCATGCGAGAGCTTTCTGAAAGTGCCAAAAAGTTTTTTTATCTCCACCCTCCAACAACGACAAAATCCACTTGTAAATATCTACACAAGAAGAATTACAAATGAAGTTATACCTTGTTTTATCTGTAGAAATTCTATATTCTGAGAGAAAAGTACCATATAAATATCTGATGGTATATTACCACAGATATTTGACATGTGCACGACAAGGAAAGGACATCCATTTCTCTTATGAAAACCTTTGTAAACGAGCATTCCAATCCTGATAGTATGACAGGTCTCAAACTCAGGCATTCTTTGGTAACAGTTCAAGAGACTCTGAATAAACATAGAGGTGAGATCTTAGGAAATTTTCCTCATCGTTCGAACAACAATTGTAATCTATGAACCAGTATCATGTGTTAATAGAATTCCGGAACCTGATTAGCTGTGCATGAGGTAACTCACCGACAAACTCGCGTTCACACAAGTCACACAGGTAAAGAAATCCCCAAACGGAGCAGGATCTACACGGATAGAAATACTAATTGTATTAATAAATATTTTATTGCCAACTTGGAAATAGCTTGCTGACATTAGATGTTTAATCGCAGTTTTTTTCAACTACTTGTGGTACAGCCAGTTATAGAGTCATTTTTTCTCATCCATAAAGACTTTGTGCAGTAAACATCTAAATATTGCTTAACAAATACTCAAATACGAAGTCAATAATTTCTCTGCGAACATTAAATTAATGAGGTCATCTTGAGGATGAGTGACATGTGGAGCGTTACAGTCATACGCATATTGAAATAAATGTAGCTTTTGGGTGCTAATCACACACAGTTATTCTAAAACTTGTTTGGAGTTTGCAATACCTGGAACTGGTAAATATTTGAATTGAATTCATTTTAAGATTGAACTTGTGAACCTGGTCAAAGATTAATCTAAACACGTTCCATGTAGAATTACTGAATGGCTTGGTACTTGAAGTACCATATGCTTCTCTAAAACGTGCACCGGATGCTTTTTATACATTTAAGTTATCGAGTACAAGTATTAATTCTTCTGCAAAGCCTCTCAAGTCCGTATTTTCTCCTTTCTGGGCAACGCCCTCAGTAATCTGGCACAATAGTAATGTTATGTTCCTCGATGTGCTTTAGCAAGATTTCCGCTCGCTTCTCGACGATATCAACCAGTGCAGTTGCGTTACTTTCCCCTCCCAGAGACTTCCAAAATCCCACGTCGACACGAAGCGATTCTTTCAGCCGATCGCCTAGTTCACCAGACTTGAGGACGTTGACTGGCCCTTCTGGTACTCTGCCACGTAAAAAATGAACATCGGAGAGGAATGAAAAAATATCCAGCAAACAGCTTTAAAACAATGCTCTCAAATCTACGAATCTATTATAAGCATGGCGTAATATGAGCATAGTTGATACGACAAGTCTCTGGCAAATATTTTGACGTTTTACCTTAGCGGATTCATTAACTTGATCATACACTGGCCTTATCTTGTATTAATCGGAAGCCGAATAAATATATTCCAGAAGTGATTAATAAATCTTGCTGAAGTCATTCATTGAATAGCCGAAGATGTAAAGGTTCAAATCTTAAAGGGGAAAATCTAAATCCAAGGGACTGAACATGTTTGTTTCTATTGTCCGGGATCCGAAACTAACAAAAAGAGGATCAGATAAACTTTCTTCGTCATTTCATTTGCACAGCTTGATATTAACATCGTTTCTAATTCACTAAAGATCGAACAGGTAATATATTTTATCATTCCTACCGCCATTTTTATGTAAAAGCCGTAAAAGTTTTTCAACTCATTGAAAGAAATTATAGTGCGAGGTATTGTAAGGATATTGACGTCGAGATACACACCTATGCTGACTCGAGATCATTTTAACTCGAGAAAATTGAAACTTTACATAAGCTTACTCCTCTGAGTTTCCTTTTTCGAAAGGGTGATGGGGCCATACGCTCCCTCTACCTTTGATATTCCTTTAAATAGACATAGGTTTACTGTTGTGACCTCGGGTATGAATGGAATGTATTTGGTACGAATCTGTGACAATTATGTTAAACGTCCGTGTATGTTCTGACGTTAAATATGTCACTTCATCAACAAAACTCCAGTAAAACTAGATTTTAGTGGCAATTTAGCACAAATCCTAGTGTCGTTTGGACGTCAATATTGTTAACATGCTTGAAATTCCATTTATTACTTTATCTTACTATAATGTCGCTTAACATGTGCCATTTGTCCGAACAAGTGTCGCTCGAATGAATGAAATGGTAGTTCGCGTCTCGAAAGTGAATGACTTAAACTTTTGCTCAAACTTTTCCAGAGGAATCTTTCAACCATTCTCTTTCAAAATCAAGAACAAAAATCGGGGGTCACCATGCAAATTTTGGTACTACGGAAACAAAGAACAGATATTTAAAGTTCAAACTGGCCGCCTCCCTGTGTTAACTCAATGGAGAAAAATAACATTTTCGAATCTCTTAAAACTAAGCCAGTGATAACTCCACAAGTGGTATATCAAAAAGAATTATAAAAGTTTAAGAGTCTAAGTTTGTGTCCCCGAGGCGCGTTCTACTTTTGAACTTCTGTCAGTAATCTGACAAAAGGGGAAGTACAATGAATCTTATGTGAATACCCATGTATCCATTGTTTCCGCACAAACAGTCCTGGTGGGATTGTAGTGCACAAAACTATTAGAAAAGGATTTCGCGGAGTTTCCAAAACCTGAGGTCAAAAAAACTTAATATATATATTTAAAGGAAGGAAAAATGTAGCTTTTTATTCTTCTGTCTGAAATATATTGAAATTCAAAGTATTGGCATTGTCAACAAGATTCATTGTGTGCAAAATATGTAGTATTATTGTAAAGAAATGTTGGCCCAGACTAAAATAAAGTTGTCGACAGTAACATTTAACATTACATACACAGGCCGAATTGACAAGCTAAGCACGAATCATTTTGACATGGTTTCAGGAGCAGGATAAAAAGAACAAAAAACTGAAAATACGTAAAAAGTTACAGCAAATAAAGCTTATTTTCAACAAAACGTAAAACTCACTCTCGAATTCCCTCCAGAAGTCGGTAATTCAAATGATTCAAGGTTCGGTTTATGTTGAACATGTTGTCGATGTAAACAAGTCGTGAAGGGTCCTCCTTGCGTGTGAAAATGTGCACAAGAAAATGCCCGCTCACGTTGCCACATTTATTACGCACACCTTTCTTCTTCCAGCATAATTCTCCCTGGGAAACGTCGTATCCGCAGCAATTGCGGTCCAAACGGTCATGGTTCTGGAAGTGAGAAAACGAAGGATAACCGGTCCAATATTCCCTATCGTAGTTAGATGTTTTTCTAGGATCGCTCTTCAGAGAAAATCGAATCTACTTTCCACGTTTTCTACAGTAACTTCCAATTATGAGCAGCTTAGTGTATGCCTGATACTCTTGGGTCGTACCAAAATGTAGGCCAAATAAACTTTTTACTCAAAACTACTGGCAAATCGACTGACATAGAAGGAATTTCACCCTCTATATAGACCAGTACATTTGCTTGAATTACGTTTTGTAAAATTGTTGCCTTGTATTCCCATGATAAAATGTCGCTCTTTGGAAAACGATTTCCTACATTCTTGAGTCATTAACTGACATGTGCTATACATTGTAATTACTTTGTGTATTTAAGCTTTGAAGTGTGCATTATTAATATTTTCAGTCACTGTGGCGTGTACGTTTTTCGTAGGAACGTGTTACTAACTCTACAGATAAAATGCACGACAAAGAATAAATTTGTTGCTGAAAAGTACTGCATACTTAAGATCTCTTCGTGTTTGAACTTTGGTCAAATTTCGTCACCTGAACGTTGGATAAAGGGACAACTCTTGCAGGACAGGCGGTTAGTAGTGTCGGTATTTATTTGGTAGCAGAGGACATCAGGAGTAACTTCTTGTATGAAGCTCTGACTTACCTTAAGATTCGGAATCAATACAAGTCGGCACATTCTGGCGTATGTAGCAATAGGTGTCTTTCTAATACATTGATTTCAGAAAGGCTTGGAGGTGTTTCGTAGGTACAATGATGGAAGGACATGGTAAAAGGTTTGGTTTGGTGAAATCACGATGCTTTCCGTTTCTTGCCACGACAAAGAAAAGATAAATGGAGTTCATTTGAACTTATGTTTTGTATAAGACAGTAATGGAGCAAAGTGTACTCAAGATCGTGATTGCGCGGAAGTGTTATTTCCTCCCAACAGATCATTGACAATCTGTCATCACTGTTCATTCAATTGTGCTCATATCATGGGCATGTATCTTTAAACGTTTTGGGCCATGATAGATTTATGATCACAACAGCTATATACATCAACCACATATAATCAGTTCTGGACATTTTAAAGACTCGTTTATCTCGTTGTATCTCATTTGCTTCCACCTCGGGACAGATATTCGGTCTCTCAATTGTTTTGCAATAATTTTTCTGATCTGCTGACTCCTATTGAATCTTGAGCAGCAAAAGAGGATTTCGTCCTCTAGTTTTTTAAATCGAATAGCGGTCATTTTGCATGGCCAATATTGGTAAACTTTACGTTATTTCTTGCTTTTTTACCAAAACTTGCAGGTTGACCTGTTATCTTTATCGGTTTAAACTTTCCCTGGGGTAATTTTTTACAACTTCATAATTACTATAACTGTTCTTTGAATATTGAACTTTCATGCTGACACAGAAACACAGTCGTGATGACATAAGGCAGACACAAGAATGATATCAAGTGACAAAATTCTAGACGGTAGCTAAAACTGAAACAAAAGTCATGGCTTTTCCGAAAACAAAAACAAGGAAGAAAATTGGCGGGTGCTTACCTGAAGAAGAAAGTCAAATATGGATAGCTTGCTCCACTCAATGTGTTTAATTTTAGTTTTGCAGTGGTGACTTTTGTTTTTATTTTCGTTTAGTGAATTGCACCTGTACTTCAGCTCGGTTTGGTACTCTGTGAAATACAAACCAAACGAATTCTGGTCATGTAATAATGTCCCGCCATGTGTTATTTTTGGATCCCACCAGAGGAGAGGTCGAAGTTTCCCGTCCATGATTCGGCGGTTTTTGCGAGGGAACATCTTCGGCGTCAAAACTCTTGCGATGGCGGGCAGCGAGCGATTGATCCCCAAAACTCGATCTAGATGGAAAGCGAAGATCTCGAACCAATCATCCACACGCTTTTGAATGGCACACTGCTCTGTGCAGGAGTCGAAATCTTTAATCGGATCACTTCTACCATCGTCGAAGATCAGCTGTCGCAATCTTACTTTGAAACGTCCATTGTAAAGTTTACTAATATTTGATGTAGATAGCATCTCCATTCGCACAACATCGGCACGACTAAACCATTTCGGATAATTTTCATCAAACCGAAGTTCCTCGTTCTTCAGTCTCTTTACAAAACTTACAAATTCATCTTCAGACATCAGTTCCCACCAATTTGTAAGTGTCCTGTTACCTTTGCGACCATTCACTTGTGACAATGATGACTTACTATGGTCCTGGCCTTGTTGATCTATTGGTTTTTCATCATGCTGACCTGCAAGAATTAATTGACACCATGATAGAAAGCGCAGTGACCGTGGACGGTGTAGGAAATACTTACCATTCTTACACTATTTCTCGTAAGATATTTTTCAATCTGATCATTCGATCTTTTTTGTCTGTCTGTCTGTCTGTCTGTCTGTCTGCCTGCCTGTCTGCCTGTCTCATGTAGGCTTTGGGTAGAGTGTCAGTAGCTTTATTTCTTGGTATTTGGCCCACTTTCAGGTAAAATTTTCAACTGCACCCATTATGAAATCAGATTCTCCACCATTGTTTTATGTGGAAAACCGTTCATTCCCAGGGCTCTGAACTTATAGAAATACAAAACGTTCTGTGCCCAGAAGGGTTGTTAGTAGTATGCGTTGTTTGACTATCATCATGTAGCAGCGGTGGGTGCTGATCTTTGCAGAATGTCACGAACAAAGTTCCGTTTGAAATATGTCCTTTGGGAATACACTTTCTTAACTTGACTTTATGAGTTATGCAACGTGCGTTTGATTCATAGCCGGGGATTTTCTTCTTTCTCTATACCAGTCTGAATTTGATATTCACGGAATAAGTCACTGGCAGATAACACAGTCTAACTCCTTACAAGAGCAAACTTTTCCCACATTGTTTCCACTTTCGGTATTTTCCTTTCTAATTTATTTCTCGTTTTCTTGGACTGCACCCCCCTCTTCTGAGTGGCGGCGCCAAATACTTTTACTTCAAGGGCATTCAAAGGCATTCAAACGTACTTACCACGAGTCATCCGCTTTTTGCCGCTGGAAGTACCATCATCGCCAGTATCTGCATCAAGGAGTTCATCGTTCAAGTTTCCCCTGGACGACGTATTCCCCGATTTTCGAGATGTAAATTCGAGCGAGGCTGCAGATTGGTTTTGAAAGTTCGTCAGGTAGCGAGTGCTGATGATAAAGGCGACATTCCACATGTTTTTCGAAGTGAATATACTGCTGTAGAGCATTAGGGTTGCAACGATGGTACAACACAACAAGAAGACCACCAGAAAATACCGCCTTGTCATCTCTTCCTGCCACGAGTCTTGAAGGAGAGTACTCGGGTTGCGTTCGCAATCACTGGAAGGGGAGTCACTGGGAATTCAGAGGGACGTGAGCATCACCAGGTGGTGAAAAATATGCCCTGCAAAGAGAAATCAGAATTTTTTTAGTATCACAGTGATTCAGACTTACATCAAATGGGTAACTTTACCGTTTGGAGGAGTTTGCGCCGAAATCTAGGGACGCAACTCACAAACACTGACAATTATAGCATTTGAGGCCTATATTCTTCATGTAAGAAATTTTGTACCTCATGTTAAATATGAGATCAATTTTGCTGCTCTTCTCTTCAGTTCTATGTGTATGATCAACCACCGAAGTTTGGTAGCTTCATCAATAAACTCCAAACATGATATTTCTTTAACATTTACTGTGACTCGCATTATTTTGCACTTCATTTCAATACATACAACCAAAGTTATTGGCAGTTTTGACTATTTTTCCTGAAGCTCCTTTAATACTTCACAGTTAAATGTGGATCTTTTCTGGTTGTAAGGTATATAGATCAGTAGTGTCACTTTAAAGAAAATCAATTAGTTGTTACATTCTTCCTCTATCAAAATCTTTAATTCTCTTACTCTGTGAGTGTCAGCTCGTGCATGGGACAGGGACACACAAACTCACAAAAGTAATTTGGTGAATTCATCAAATAACAATGGATTTATCGTTTTGGGTCAATCTTGACGGGTGCAGCTAGCTGGCAGGGCACGCTTACCCCTTCCGGACACCTGGTACCACCACTATTTCGTGGTTCAACATGACCCCATTGCCTTTGTCATTTTCGATATATTCTTTGGACCTCGTAAATTTCATTGTTACCTTGAATGATAATGATTATTGGACCTGATTTTATATCTATTAGCATGTAGCAGATTAGAAAATGATGGTTACTTTTTGATGGTTAAGGTCGGTCTATGCTATGTCGTATTAGTACATATTTTTATCTACCACGTGCCACGCAAACAAACATAATGTCCAAATGTCACCTTGTGGCGATGAGTGAGCCTATTTCATTCCAAAATAATAGAACGCTTCATGTTTCCAACAAGTCTAAACACCATATCTACTAACCTCAACACTGATCTGAAAGTAATTGAAAATTGGTGTCTTACTAAAAATAATGTATGGACCCTTAAACAAAATCAATGACCTCTACAACTTTATAGAAGACATAACTTCGACCTCATTCTTGCTGACAAAGTCATGAGCCCCGTCTCAGCAGAAACGTTACAAGGAGTCAACATCAGTAACAACCTAGATTGGTCCGATCATATATCCGTTGTTGAAAACAAAATCAATTTTAATTTTTGTCTTTATCAGAAACTATCTCTACTCCACTAACACAAGCTATTCTATTATTGTTTAATTTTACCACATATTAATTACTGTTCTAATTTTTGTAGCTTTACAACTTATAACAATCTCTGTGCAATGAGACTTATTCCCATCACTGTTTCATCTCTTTTCATGCTCATGAGCTGCATTCATAGCTTCATTAAAACTGATGATATTAGTAACATGTGCTCCTCTAGATCACCGACCAGAACCTCTTACAGTTCCTAGCACGTATACCACTTTATCAAAACACCTTATCTGTTGCAGGTATCGATTAATACAACAGCGACCCCAAACCATCATGGATTCTGAGTCACTGACTATTTTTACGAGATCTTGTGATAATTTTCTGTATTCTGTTTACTTGTCTCTAGTTTGACGTAGTTTTCTAGTCTTGGTCTTTTATCTTGTATATGTTTATATTAATTATGTATTTGGTTTTTTTTTCTTCTCTATTCGACCTCCATTAAAAGAGGTAGTACACTTTTGGTGTTTTAATGAATAAATAAATAAATGAATAAACAAACAAACAAACAAATTAATAAAAAAATAAACATTTCAGAATCCTGTAATAATGTAATTAGAGTCGCCATTTTGCTAGACATGTATTCCACTATCGATCACGTTTTCTTCACATCATCTGATAGATGTTCATAATTTATCAGCATTGTTAAATACACTGATGTCGGATAATGAGCCGTTTGAAAATGCCCCATGTTCGGTCTTGAGGGTCAAAGTCGGCCATTTTTCGTAAATTTGGTTTGATACAAGATACTACTTATATTGTTTGACATTTTGAAAGATACTGAATGAATAGGTGACCATGCATATATTCGACCCCGGTTTTAGATAAATGAAGCCATCGCGAAAATGAATTATTTGTCATGACCATTAATTCATTTTCGCGATGGTTTCATTCAATTTTTCTAAAACCTGGGTTGAATATATGCATGGTCACCCATTCATTCAGTATCTTTCAACATGTCAAACAATATAAGCAGTATCTCGTATCAAACAAAATTTGTGAAAAATGGCCGACTTTGCCCCTTTAATTTCCTGGTAATTGCCATTCTATTTCATCTGGAAGTCTTGTTTACTCAGTAATGAACATGCATATAATGGCATTATGTTTCAGAAATTTCGGTACATTGTCCGTTATTCTAGAGAACGAGGGATTTTTTTGGTGGGGTGTATGGAAATACAATTCCAATTTCTCTTAGGGTAAACTTTAACCTGTATTGCGATGGCCTATGCAGATTAATTGAAGTACTTGAAAATTTTAAAGACGTCAAGGATATACTGTAAATTTAACCTGATATGTGAGAGAGAAAATAGAAGTTTTTATGCAGTCCCAGTCCAGTGTTTGCGAATGAAGCAATAAACTTCTTCAATTAAAATTTTGTCTGATATAGAGTAAAGGGGACTTGTTCATTTCAAATGTGTAAGGCAAGTTTTTGAAAGTGCCAGCGTAAACTTTATAAAATCGTTAGGTCATGCACATGTAACCTGGTAATCTGGTTGTGTTGTTTATGTTGGTTTTTGCTCATAAAAGGTACACTAAATTTTTACAGTTGTTGTCATTTCAATCACATTGATGTTGTTGCAAAAAAAATAAATAAATAAAATAAACGTTCAAGGGAAGCCAGTAATAATAAAAGGGATTCAACAGCTGTAACTGTGAAGTAGGTGAAAGATAATGAGTACTTGACCTACTTTTACACTTTTCCCGATTACACTCCTTCCATAGGAAGACATGTAGGCCCTAATAGCCAGCACATAGAACCCGGAAAGGGTCAGTAAAGCCCCGATACTTAAAGGTATTGAATTCCGTTTGATTATCACCGTGTTTTTTGTGCATGCTTTTAAAACTGTTGCAAGACACTTCGCATCAAAACCGATTCGCACCATACCACCTCGTTCCATACCAATTCGCACCAAAACCGTCTCGTACCAAAACTACTTTGTATCAAAACCTCTTTGCCCCAACAGCCACTTCGCCCAGAAACCATTTCGCCCCTGAAACAACTCCACCTTACCCTACCTGTCGCCAGCCATTACAGTGAAAATAACCCTCTGTTGATCATAAAGATTCCATTACTAATCTGTTACCGTGACCAGACAATCTTAGAAGTGAATACGATTCGAGGAACTGACGTTGCGCATCGTACTAGTTGTAGCTTTTTATTAGTCCTGTGGAGGCGTCAGTATAGACGGCGCCACTTTCGCCAATCGAATGGCTGCGGTTCTGTCACTGTAACCCTCCTATAGGCTACGCATTTCCCAGCTTATTCGTTATGCTAGGTCATGCGGTTCATATGTTGATTTTTATGGAGAGACACAATCATCTCTCTTGCAAGCTTGTAAATCAGGGTTACTCAAGATAAAGACTTCTCTCTACATTCAAACGTTATTTTTTTCTCACATTGGCAGGTGTCATGAAGATAACTATGATGTATAACTATAACAAATGATCACTAATGGCATCGGTGACATTTGTCTATAGATTCATATACTCCTTCCTATCCTTCAGACTGATATATGGCGGGTGAAACGTGCGGGGCAGAATATGCTTACCATTTTCGAAACATCTGACATTACTTCTATAGGTTGTCTTTACCGGAGGTCGATATATATTTTTCTTCTACAGATTTGACTTTCTTGTGTGTACCAGTACTTTTTTGTTGGCTATCTGTGCTCTGCTGTTTGTGTTTGTAAGAGTTTGTCACTATGGAACTTATGACTATAATGTCGATTATGGCCTGGTACTATTGCTCGATTCTACATGTAGACACAGTTTCATATTTGCATTATTCTTTTTCTCTAATTCTGTTTATGGTTTCAGGGGGAGGTCCGTGGCAGCGAAAAGTCTTAGACGTAATGAGTCAAATTCCGTGCAAAACATTACACTGTAACTCACGCGCTTTTGGGACGAGTTAGTACTTCGGTAGTACTAGGGACGAAATGGTTTTTGTACGACAGGCCTTGAGACGACATCGTGTGGGGCGACGTGGTTTTGTGCAAAGTGCCTTGACTCCTTTGCAATGATATCAATGTGATTGAAATATCAGCTGCCAAAACTGAGCGTTCTTCAATTTTATCGGAAAACTACAACATAAACACGGCAGCCAGATTATTGGGTTCCCTTTGGTTCACGCAGATATTGTTTTTGATTCGGGCTTTTTGATGTCAGTCCGGCATGCGGCGATTTCTTTAAATTGTATCGGATTTGACAGTTCTCTAATAAAACTAGTCCTGATAGCTCAACATAAATCATTGAGTTATACGGGTAACCTTAGATGACACTGATATGAATTGGGATCGGATGACTTCCAACGTTGTGCCCATACCAATCCAACATGTCTGTATCGTGCAAATAAAAAGTATACTAACACTACACTTTACTCCCACCCCCTGCGACTACAAACAACACTCGTGTATGACGTGTGATGAAAGTAGTGGGTCTGATAGTTTCTAGTGTTCACACAGCTCATAATTCGTATTTTAGAACAAAAACAGGGATTAATAGTGCAGATTAAACAACCATTTCGTAAGCTTAGATTTTAAATGTTTTGAATTCAGAGCTATTTTAAAGATAAATGGATAAATGATGTAGGCAGCGCCTGGTTTCTTTGTAAAATTGCGAATTGTACGACATGAAAACCTAAGATGAAAGATTAAACAACCATTTTGTGAGCTTCTATGTTATATGTTATATGTTATAATTCAGAGATATGTTAAAGATTTTAATGAAATGATGCACATAGTGCTTGGTTTCTTTGTAAAATTGGGATTTGCACCTCATATGAAAACTAAATATTAAATGTTGGAGAATGGTGCTTTGTTAATGGGTCAATCAACGTACATATTTATTTGATTTATATGAAGTTTAGCACCTCGTTTTATTTTTATTTAATTATTTATGTACTTTTATACTCTTCCAACAGGCGAACCCAACTGCAGGGTGAGGTACCAATAACCCACTTACCCGATGAAGCAATGAAAACTATAGAGCTCAAGGGCTCAACACCGTGCTGGAGTCTCGAACTCACCATCCTCTGACAGTGAGTCCGTTATACTCTGGACCTAACGGGTGTCGAACTCACCATTCTCCTATAGTGAGTTCGGTACTCTAATCTTCCATCCCAAAATAATTAACGTGAATAGCTTTTCGATCCCATCGGATCACATTTGTTTCATATGTCTATAATGTGTATCGTATTTGGTATACTCATCGTCACGGATGCGCGATTTGAACAAACTTTAATCTTTTTGAAAATAATAAACGCGTCGGCAATATTGCGAATAATAAAATATTACAAAAACGATCAGAACTTGGTCAAATCATACTACAGGTTGACACCTAGCCACAGTCACCTAAAATTCCGCTCTGCGCCTATGCGCCCTATGGACGTGTGTACATATGTCTGAGGAGAAAATATTCTTCGCTTGCACATGTACACATACCGGTTCCATGATGCAGTGCGCGCCAGGATATGCAAAGCGTACATTACGCATAGACCTTTTTACCCGTAGGGTACACGCAGGGTATGTTACTCATAACATTACAGATTACACCTTGACCTATATTTTCGTCGCTGATGGTTAGAATATACAGGGGGCATTTGTGTCATTCTTCTATAACAATCCGTTGTACAACACAAATCAGTGTGTTTTCGTTGTTTGGAATGTTCATACGGTGTTTGATATAGCCACTGCAATGCATTGTTGGATAACCGCGGGAAAAGGTCTATAGGGCGCATAGGCGCAGAGCGGAATTTTAGAACACTGGTGGCTGACCTAACCCATGGTTACAGCCAATAAGGTCAAGGGGTTGTAGTTTAACCTACATAGGGATGCTCGTGCTACCTTGGGTCTCCCACCCTAATCTTCAAAATTTTTTAATAACTTATCTATAGAGAACACTCGAAGACTTGCTGACGGTATGATAATAGATTGATTCAAGATTATCAACGTTAGAAACTTACTATAATAGACACCTTGATTTAAAATTACAAAAATATATGAGGAATATAAATCATAAATTTCTTAACGCTAGTGTCTGTATCAAACGTTCCTTGATTTTTTGTTGTAAGCAACGACATATATCACAACATACATCCTATTGCAACGGAATTCATCAGTGATACATGATTGTGACGTGTTTGAGAAGTTCTGGTTGAGCAAATTAAATACATGGTATGGGTATAAATACAATGACTGTTCTGTAAAATCATAGGAATGCGGCAATCCATGGATCTGCCGATTTAGCCATTGATGTGAAACTTCCCGGCAAATACAGTCCATGCGGGCCAGGAGCCGTCAGCATGTGCACATGCATTCGTTTCACGCATTTCACTGTGACCTTCCGTTCCTGATAAATAATCTACTGGGCCTAATGCCAGTTTCCCATGTTCTATTCTAAATTTGCCTGGTACCAATATCTGTACTTGCAATGAATATCCTTTTGTTTACCATTTGTCTGGGCTTAAGTATTATGAGGATTTTCTGTAATCTGAATCTTCCGGTCACTTCACGCTAGTTTTATTAGGGATTTGACAATCTTTATGGGGACTGTGGTCTATCCCTGATTTGGTGTAGTTACTATCTAGCATACAGGTATACATACATACATACATACATACATACATACATACATACATACATACATACATACATACATACATACATACATGCAATTTATGTAATAATAATAAATAACAATTTGTTCTTCTAAAGCGTATAACATAGAAATACACCATCTCTATACAATTTACAGTTAAAATCTGAATAGATACTTACACAATACAATAAAACACAATACAATACATACAATACTTTGGTTCACTAGAATAAAAAAAATACACAAAGGTAAAAAATTTAAAATTTAAAATACACTTCGTCAGTAAATAAGTCTAAAAAGCTGTTTTAAAAATGTACGTTTTGACCTGCGATTTAAAATTATTAAAAATGATGGTTGATCGAATGGCCTCTGGTACGTTTATTCCACAGCTTAGGAGCACACACTGAGAAAGCTCTGTCGCCATAACTCTTATTCGTCTTAATTTTTGGATGAACTAGTGATACACTGGAATTACACCTCAGGTTTTCTCGTATCGGCATCCTGACAGTTATTAGTTCAGTGAGGTAGCGCGGCGCCGTATTACAATGGATAATTTTAAATGTTAGACAAAGAATTTTGAATTGAATTCGCTGCTCCACTGGCAGCCAGTGAAGAGTGTGCAGAACAGGAGTCATGTGACACCTATCCCTCACCCTAATCCTGGCTACCAGCCGAGCAGCAGAATTCTGTATGAGCTGTTATTTATTCATTTCATAATCGGGTAGACCGAAAAGTATGTATTTAAGTGTGTATGTTGTATGAATCATACGTGTGAAAGACAATGTTTATTAGTAAATGTCCATGAAAAGTAAATTAAAATGTTCAGTCCGTGTTTGATGTTTGTTTTGTGAACGCAGACTAAACCTGTTATCAGTGAAAATACCCTTTGACCGATGGGAGTAATTCATTTGCCTTGCATTTTCACTTCATTGGCGCGTTTGCATGACGACGAACATCAAATAGTTTGATCACCCAGATGCTATGCTTGTTTCAAACTATTTTTTCGTCAATCAGGCATGCAGTGATTTCGTAACGTTATGTCTGATTGGTCAAAAACGTCTGTAATATTAATAATCAGGTCATGGGTAACCTTTGTTGACACTTATGTAATTTGTGATCGAGTGACTTCCCACGTCGCCAATATACTTACAAGTTGTGCGCATGCTAAAAATATAAACGAAAAGGAGATATTTGCCCTAATTAAACATTGAAAACCCGTTTAAGGTGGTACGCGCCTAAAAATTGCAATACTAAAACTTTCTTCAACGAAACTTAAACAGGAACTTCCCCTAAGCCGGCTTATTGTAAATCTATGCAAATGTAAAAAAGCCACGCTACTGATCAGACGTGCCGTGTTTGGTCCCAGAATCCCATGATTTTGCCATGTTTCAGGCGTTCATTGTCATTGAATCTTGCGTATGATGCCTGTGTATATATAGCAACTAAACTTGAGTCGAAAATAAACTGAAAAAATATTCCGTCTTTTGTCGGAGAACGCTATGTTTCAATATGTGTTCCCTGTACGACCATTTGACCCCTCTTAGCATATGTCACGAAAGTGCCGATCATGATTATTCAAATTTATCATACGGTCAAAGCGATGCTCCCTGGCGATGCTTTGAGAATTCCAAACTCCCGCCCAGTGTATGCAAATGGTTGTGTCATCAGTAATCCCCCTATTTTGTGCCCACGTTCCTGAAAGTTCCTGTTTAAAACTGTTCTCCTAGCAAGGTATTCTTGCCTTGTTAGGGGTCACCGTGCTAATGTTGGTCGCAGGGAAATAAATTACCGGACATTTATCTACATTTGAAATTCAAAATGGCTGCCATCTATGTGTCAGTTCTATTAGGAAAAAATAAATTTTCCATTTCCACAAAAATAAGCAGATGAATCTAAAGTTACTCTATGAGCTTCAAAATGAACCCCACAAGTGGTAGACAAAAAAGGAATCGTCAACATTTGAGATCTGTCCTTGCGGTGCATTCTACCTTACTAAACTTTACAATGGTTTTTTATCAAAAGATTAAAGCTCTGTCGACTACATCTTTACGTGTTCTGCAATTCTGCTTATAAAACAAGGTTTCTTGTTCAACTTTGAAAATCATGTCTGAATGCTCTGTGTTAAAACTGCCGCCACAGTCTGTATAAATTGTATGGTTAATTTTAGCAAGGACTAGCAGTTAATTGTTAACAATAACATCGCATTTGGTACATAATGCGTCGCTGCAAAGGCTAATGCTTTGCATTTCAGCATACTATAGAGAGAAGATAGAAAAATGTCCTTGTTTTATAGAACAAACAGATCGAAATAATGTAAATGGTCACAGCCATAGTCCCTGAAGTGACAAAGTCCCCAGGCCTGCGTGAACAAAGTTCACACCATAGGTTCTGAAGAAGAAGAACTTTGACCAAAAGACTGGAAAATAGCAGATGTGTTCGCATGTGGCTGAACTACGAGATAAGATAATGCTTACAATTTAATAGAAAGACCTGGGAAGGTGTGAAATATTTACTTCAAAGGTTGTCGCGATTGTAGATAACAATTATATCTCACTTTATTTAAATATTGCATGCGATAATGCATGATGTAACCTGTCAATTATTGAAACATATGCCATTGCTTAAAGGGTAAGCTCACCAAGGTTAATTTGTTCATATGTGTTAGCTTTGGGGTCGCTTATTCAGGAAAAGCCGTTTTCGCAGTTCATGACTCGTGCGATTTTTTACAAAAATGAACAAAAATAGTGGCGGAAGTGGCAGTTTAGGGCTTCATCAACTTACTGTATTTTGAATCATGGGGGGAAAAAGTACAAACCTTGGCGCTTTCATCAAGTGATATGGCAAGGACCATGTTCTGGTGGGTATGGCACTCATGTTGTTTATGCAAGGATGATCAGTAGAAACAATAGTTGTACAAATGCACACAGCCTGGTGTGAAGGTGAATGATATAATATAATTGTAATCTACAATTTTTGTCCGTTTTATTAGAAATTGTGCGAGTTATAATGGCGAAATGCTAAGCAACCCCAAAGCATATGTTAACCAGATGTGAATCGAAAGTGCTCACGTGTTTCAGTAAAAATTGAAGTTGTCTGTCAGTTTAAATTTTTGCCACATGTTTGCAACCTCATTGCAAGTGTTATGATCCACATCATGAACAATATTCACCACAGATTAATTCTAAAAGTCAG
>LD355999.1:0-15532 GCA_001465055.1 Ptychodera flava
TACTGGACAGGGCCGCAGAAGGCGTCCGGCCGTTAAGATTGTCATGGGCTATAACATAAAGTCAATTTATCGTAGTGGGCCGCCGAAGGTGGTCCGCCGGTAAAGAGGGTCAATCATGGCCATTGCATGAAGTAAACCTAATTGGAGTGGGCCACCAAAGGCGTCCGCCCGTAGACGGCCATGGGCTATTACATAAAGTCAATTTATTGAACTTGGCCGCCGAAGGCTGCCCGCCGGTAAAGGGCCATGGCATAAAGTGAACATTATTGTAGGTATTATGTTTTTGAAAATGACCCCCTCTTTCCTAACAGCGAACAAGCGATGACGTCCCCCCTTCGTCGAAACCAAAATTAGGATACCCCCCAGAATTTTGCCTGCCCCCCGGCAATAAAAACTGAACGGTCCCTTATATAGACAAATGTCCTCGCGATAGGGCATTTAACGCTGTAGTCAAGCGTTTGCCGTTGCAGTCCCGTTGCTAACTATTCTGACACGTTTTTTTTCCACTTTTGTTTATCAAAGCTACGTTGGCGACACCATTCAAAAGGCCTGTGTCAGAGCGTGGCTTAATAAATGGTGATTAATACGTTCAAAGGCCTTCTCAAAATCAACAATGGCACTATACAAACGACTTAAAGAAAATAATCTATTAATAATTGTCTCAAATAAACATATTATCAATATGACTATAGCCTTTACGAAAACTTGTTTGGCTTTCAGAAAGGCGACAATTTTTCTCAACCCATATCAGTAGTCATTGTACAAAATTGATGGAATGCTTTCGCCAAAGAGGAGTTATACCACGGTTATTATTAACACTGTCTCTGTCTCCCTTCTTATGCCAAGGAAATATCAAGTCCAAAGCCAATTCTGACAGAAAATAACCCACAAAAAGCAATTTATTAAACGAACCAACTAGAAGTTCATTGAACTTACTAGTCCGCTTGAATACCATTGTAACCTGGTGCTTTTTCCACATCTTAAATTCAAGATACTTTTTTCAACGTCATCAAATGTAATTTCTTCATCAAGCAGACTACAGTCAATATGATCACAGCCACTGTCATCTACATTTTTTTAAATCTTAGTATAAAACTCATCGCTTGCTCCCAAATCACTCTCGAAGTTAAACAAGTCTTGAAAATGTGAATACAGCCTTCTGGTGAAGTATTAGATGAAGTCCTCCCCTTCCCCCACCGTGACCCCAATTTATCTTCAGGAGGGACCAAACTTTTTTTAGAATCAGATTCCAGAACGGCATTAACTTCGTTTTCTCATTTTTTTCAAACGCTTTTCTTTTAAATGAAAACAGTTTGCTGTAGCTAGATTTACACATTTTTAAAGCATTAAATGAATCTTTTGATATTGTACGTCTGAACTCATTCCGCGCTCTTGTGGCTTTGACCCTAGCGTCGACACATTATTTATAATACCAACATTTAGGTTAATTAATACCTTTACACTAAGTAACTTTACAATACACTTTCATACTAGATGTACCTGCATACTGCATATCAGCAAGTACAGCAAGAATGGAGTCATACTCATTATTTAAAAGTGTATCAAATGTTTTCAACTAATCTGTAATCTCTTGCACTTTCCAATAATCAAAACACTGAGAACATGTGCCATCATCTCATCACTCCAAACTAATTTCGTTAAAGCAGAGACATTATGTTCACCAACAACATGTACATTTGTAGAATTAGTGTGAGAGTTTAAAGTTACAATGCTATCCTTAAGTAATTATCGAAATGATCAATTGTTAGTGATCAGATTCTGTTCTATCATCAATAGAAATGCAATCTGTTTCATGGCAGTCGAATTACACAGTCTGGAGGTAATCTGCAACACTAACACTTGCACTGTTTCTGCATGTAAAATGACCACTGTCATCTGAAAAACGACCATTCATGCTTTTACTTTGAGTAATTATCCAACATATCAGACGGTCACCGACGTCAATACACCGCTGAAGTCATACAAAAATTGTACCGTCAGTTTTGCTACTTGAGCTTTTTAGTTTATTATTCGTAAAATTTGTTTTAATTAAATTGTGATCTGTATGCCATGCTGTAGAAAAGAACTTGAGAAAACATAGGCTTCATTACATCAAATGTATGTCTGCATCAGAACAAATCTAAAGCACTTATTTTTGATATGGCGTCAGTACAGAGATAATATTCATTAGATGTGATAGCTAAATCACTTCACAAAAAAAATGCGTCATAATAATTTAACCTTACCATAGCCAACTAATATTCGAAGTTCAATAGAGTGTAGTGACATTTAATGCTATTTGTGTGGTTTGAAAACTAATGAAATTATTGACTTTTACGGCAAGCAAGTATCATGGAAAATTGTGCCGTATATTTGCGCGAGGTTAAACGTTTCAAATGTTCAGTAAAGTGTCAACAGACCGACTTGCGCAACTTCAGATGAAGGAAACATTTCTTGATAAGGAAACTACATTCTGCTTTTTGTTTTCAAATAATGATTTATCTTGTAACAAGTGTAAAGACGAACTTCAGCTTTTTGATTATGTTTATCCTTAGTCCCTTTTGTGGAGGGACCGTAGTTTAAGGCACTGTACAGTGTCCAACATGCAATCGTATCGCGCCTTTGTTATGCCAACTCCGGTATTTATCGAACTCAGCTGGCATATTGTGGATTCGTTTCTTTAATTTCTCTGAGGATAACATGATCGCTTTTTCATCGAAGTAATGATAAAGCAGTGGATTGCCGTCAACATCTTCTGCGAAAGGCCAGTAACCATAGAGATGAACCTCTTTACAAAAACTCATCATAGATGTAAAGAGCATAAATCCTGAAAGAGATGGATAGAGTAACTTACATTATAAGTGTGATCCTCTTAATAACAGTGATGATTTGAAAAAAAACGATCATCGGAAAATATCAGCAGGGATCATTGAATACATTTTGACAGGGGGTCCTCAATCTTACGATGTAGGATTTTTTCGCTTGACGAAATTAAGGGCATCCAATCTTGATTCGTGTCTCAGGGGTTTTATGCGTATCATGTCGAATGGTCCCCAGCGTGCAAAGTACAGGTACAGAGAGATGGACTGTTTTAATTAAAATTTTGTCGAGTAAATCATGAAACAAATCTAAGATCATGTGCCCCAAGCAACCAACCAAAAGTCACTTTTATCAAAAGTATCGGCACTTCTTCAAAAACAGAGAGGAAAATGCATCAACATGCTTAAAGTGTGAGTCCCGCCAAATTTTGAGGCTTTTTTTGTTTGACTTGAGGCCTATACTCTAGTTCTGGTTGTCAATGAAATTGGTATTAATAAAACAAACATTTACACACAAACTGAAGCTTATTTGAGCGGTTTTTAGACAGTTGTATTGTGTTATTTTGACGAAAACACGGGAAAAGTTGCACGTTTTTACTTCAATCATGGTGACATTTTCCGGAAATTGCCAAGCTCGCCCCGTTTTGGCGAAAGTAGCTGTGACGTCACTAATAGGACGCGCGATGGTGACTTAGTGCATTGACTATGGTGACAATGATAATTTCATGAGGGAAAACAGTGCAACTGAGAAGGTCATCGTCACAGAAAAACTGACAAAGCTGTTCAGAATTTACAGGCCTGAAGATTTTAACAGGCGGGACCTTAACCTAAACGAGAACAAGAGCGGAACTCTTGTTGACCGTCTATGACGAAACCTTAACACACATCTTTGGAACCGGCTGAGGATCACATTAGCATAAAAACCAAAGTAGTATTCACGCCGCAAAAATCTTCAGTTTGGCGTTATAAAACCTCACATGAAGTTTGGCACTTTTACATGTGAAAACATGTGACCGTGGAGACATGTCTAGCCAAATTCTCGGGAAGAGATAAATGAAAATTGACGTGATGTAAATATTGGGCACACTGGCAACCAAGGCCGGGCGGCTCAGCTGGCCATTTCTGTGACGGAGTGATCAGCTACGCTTCCGCAGGTTTTTTACTTGATTAAGTGTCAGCGATATAAAGCACAGAGTTCATTGTTTCATGACTGCGAAATTCTCAAAGAAGCCAAAATATTTTAGGGGAGACTTAGTCGGGCAGAAGGGAACAGATGATGACGACAACGCGACTGCTTCGTCAGCAGTATGAAACTTCTTCCCTACACGTTGTATCACTTTTACTGGCAGCGCCATGCTGTATTATACACAACCTATCGTTTAGTCTCGCAAAGAGTAAGTCAATCACTACGTAAACTTGTTAGGAATAAGTTAGATGTCTCCCAACGTTACTAATTATAGAGTCACACATACATGAGATGTAGTATTTGTATATTTTTTATTTACAATCACTTTCGTAAAGCAGCTGAATCGGCGTTCAGTCCTAGTAGTGGATGTAAACACGGTCATACTTCTACTACGGCCCCGCATCCCCTCGACATGTTTTGGGTAACCTGTCGCAGTCTTGCTGCTGTTCTCGCTCTTGTCCACAGTTGATGATGATACACGCGAACGCTTTCTGGTGACAATGGTCATACTGGTACGGCATTGCGATCACATAATCGATGTAGTAGCTCCAGGAATTAAATACTATCTTACCGTACATCTGGCTTCCGAACCGTGTGTATTCGACGCGAAGTTACAAGGCCAATGCACGGCATGCGAGGCACTCGAAAATGTGCATCGCAGAAAACGTTTGTCTGAATGCCTCTTTTCCAACCCTTCCATGTAATTTTGGCAAATACGGCATCCTAAATGGCAATGGCTGCGGTTACTTCAGCCACCAAAAGGGTAACTTTTCACCATGTTGAAGCCACGGCAGTAAACATTCGCTATGGCCGTGGTGAACACGCTCACTCGTACGTTCAATTAGTTACGTCATTTCCGGTGGCAATGCCCGCGAATTCCGAAACGACCCGAAAGGCAGCCAACTTAAAAATCGCACAACATATTGCATTTTTACAATATTTAACCGCGTCGTTTCCTTGGGATGATGCATTTATTTGATAAAGTAGGGATGGCAAAATCATATAGCATGGCTAATTTTAAGCAAAATTAACTTTGAATTTATGCGGGACATACACTTTAATTAAACATACAATATTTAGGTAGTAGCTTATTTCTACGATGGCCGAGAGAGTTCTTCCAATGCAAAATGCAAAATTCAAAATGCAAAATGCAAAATTCAAAATGCAAAATGCAAAATTCAAAATTCAAAATGCAAAATGCAAAATGCGAAATGCAAAATGCAAAATGCAAAATGCGAAATGCAAAATGCAAAATTCAATACTTGGAAACGAGGCTTGACAGAAGCCATCTTGGTCGGATATTATCGATGGCTAGATTTTCATAACTATTTTGAGTTCTTCATCAAAGATTGCTTTCTCATTTCATAGTTTCGATCTAAAGTATTTGTTTGTGATCTGGGCCGTGAAAAGTATCAATCTGGCGACCACATAATTACAGCGGCATGGTTGATTTTCTGATGATTTGACAACAAACGGACAGTTTTTTATGGGTTGCCTATACAGGGTAAAATACTTCCTTTTAGTCAATATTACGGTCTTTTCGGAATACAAGTGATAGGGATACGACAAGCCATCGTAAGCATAACAGAAAAATAGTGGTATTTTTACATTTGACCATGTTGACCTAATATTGTATATGTAAACCTAATATTCAGGGAACTAAGGTTTCATAGAGCTTGTTATTAAAGGGACATATAGTCTAATAAGCTGTAACTTGTGGCACTTTTTTCAGTACTCTGCTTCTGTATATCAACTACCGTGTCTGACCCCAACCTTTATCATGCTGAAATTTCGAGTATCCTTTTGTCAATACAGCTTGTATGTGTGTAGTGATCATTGTTTATTGTTTACAAATGAATTCTAATCCGGACTTGAATACAATTTTCAACAATAACAATTGAGATTATAATCATATAGGTTATGTTGATATGTTAAATACTTGGCATTAAAGGTACACGGTCACCATAAATTTGCATATTCCATATATGGTAAAGGGAGCGGGGCTTAACGTACAACCCCGTAACACCTGTAGCTGTCGGTCATCCAAATTTGATACGTTGAAGACCATGTAGACCCACGCTGCTAAGTAGGCCATGGCTGGTCATTTGGGGGCGCCCTTTTTAAAAAGCGGCCACCCGCGTAAAATCTGTGATTGGCTAATAAAAACAGGTGACCGAATACCTTTAAATGGCAGTTTAGGGATTCAATGCGGAAAGTGAAGTGGAAACCACAAAACAAAATTTCTGAAAAAACAGCCAAAAGATTCTGCTTAGGGAGCTTTAAACAAGTAATGTCATATAGCAAGTAATTTACACTGCCTGCATTCTTCTAATTTCTGCTAAATCGTGAGTGGTCGACAATTGAACGTCAACTCTAATGATGAATGCAGCAAAATTCATGAAAAAAAATAATGCCTAGAGTTCGAAAATAAATTTAACAGCACATTCAATTTGCATCTCTTTTCCAAAAACCTAAGAATACGAAATAGTTCAGCTCGATATCTTTTTTATTTGTTTATAACATGTAATGAAGAGGATGTTTACACGCCATGCCTAGTCGAATATCGTATTTCCTTTGTTTTTGGTCTCAGTATAGACCACAAAAGTTAAAATAGACTATGTTTATACCCTATTACAGCACAAAGCGCCTTTGCACAATACACTTAATGCTGGACATGTGTTCATACTATAGGGTCAGAATGTGAATGTTTTTTTGATACACAGAACAAAACTACTAAAAGCAGTCGGAGTTACTGGGCCTTTAATTCAATTGTATTACATATAAGCCTAAGGTATGTATTAAGTATATAAGTCATCGTTTCCAAGTAATGAATTTTGAATTTTGCACTGCAAAATGCAAAATGCAAAATGCAAAATTCAAAATGCAAAATGCAAAATTCAAAATGCAAAATGCAAAATGCAAAATGCAAAATTCAAAATGCAAAATGCAAAATGCAAAATTCAAAATGCAAAATGCGAAATGCAAAATGCAAAATGCAAAATGCAAAATTCAATACTTGGAAACGAGGCTTTACGGCATTATTAGGCCAACCATATTTCGATGTGGAAATCAGAGAAAGACATGATAAATTATGTCTAAATTGCATTTTGTCACAGATTTCAGACCCAAGGAAATGACGTTTACAAGCTAATTTTACATAAACCGCTGCGATTTTGTGAATGAATTCGAAAATTGAAATTGCGCGAGGTGCGCGATAAATTTGGCGGCCAGGCATCTTTCTAGTTTTGAAAGAGAAAAACATTTGTGTGGAATCGGCTTTAAATTGATATTTACGAGTGTTGACTAGCAATATTGCGCATGAAGTAGTTGCTCTTGTGCGACGTGTTCTGTCTTATGCGTGAAACAAAATCGAATATTGCAATGTGATACACTGCCCCTTATTTCGGATATGCGATTTTCGATATTGGTTTGGACCCGACAATGTAACATTTTTAGTGATAATCCCGTCTCACTGAGACTGATACATTTGAGACAAAACATCCATCCGCGCCTATACTGTCAACGGTTTCCTCAATAGCTGGTGTCTACATGTAAAAAGCGCGCTCCTTCCTGCCCTCGTGATACTTTCTGATAAAACTGCAAAGTTAGTGTCTATGCTTGGCCGCTGTTTACTCAGCCTGAGGCTGATTTGAAAGTCTGGCACAAGGACAGCTATGGATCTAGAACGGCTGTCAGTCGATGATAGTTACATAAAGGCACTTCTTCAAGTTGATCCCGGGAAAAATGAAAAAAGAAAGTAAGAAAAGATATCGAGCTGTAGAGAACTCCAAATTAATTACGTGTTTATAAACCCCCATCAATTATTTTATTCTGAATAAGGAAGTCATCTAGCCGAAAAGTATAGGTACCCTTAAACTTTGTCCACTCTGGCAAACGCAACTCAATAACAGCTCTATTGGGATGGGGGGGGGGCATGGTGACCATGAGCAGTCTGTTTCGGAAACAAAGCAGAGTAACTCGTTTGTAATTATATATGCCTGACTGAAACTTTCATTTAATGTAACACTTATTATGTTTGGCATAGCTGTCCGACTTGCGACGCCAGGTCAAGGTCAACATTAAAGCCGCAATTTTCAATCCCAGGTTCTCGCATTAGTGGAGTTCTCCTCCCAGTCAAACACTTGGCCAGTATGATATTTGATTTCTATACCATTAATTACACAAACTGATCTCAACCGTTTGGCTTCTTTTGCTAATCCTGCAAACAGAGTTTATACAAGATTAGCGTTTGATGGACAGTATGTTCAAATCGCCAATGGTCATTGATTGCCCAACACCAACGCTTGAATTTCCTAAAAATCATCTTCCAGTCGCGTTAGAATTTGAATATAACCACAGAGCTCGATCGGCAGCCGCTTCGCGCTGACCGCTTGGCAGTTTTCTGCCCTGTTGCGGCCGGAAAAAAACTAAAAAGTGGCAGTTTCTGGAGCGTGTGCCCGTGTGTTGCCTATTTGGTGTCCACTTACACAGTGAACGCAACCACGGCTTCGCGCCCTTTTAAAAGGAGGCTCCGCCTTTACAAATGAAACATTGACAAAAGAATTAACTTCCTGTTCTACACCAAATTTCGATATATGATTTATTCCTAGCATATTGCAAAGCGATGGTCTTTACATCTTCTCACTTGTTTCGTGCGAACATTGCATATGTGCTGGATTTCGAGCTAATACGCGTTTCGTTCTCTAATATCATCATCATATATAAGCTGGCCGCGTAATGCACGGCGTTACATGTAAAATCCGATGTTGGAAATGCCAACTCCAAAACGACAATCACAGAAAGAAAAATGACGATATTTCAGAATTCCTTCTTCGATTTCGACATTCAAATTCGGTTGGCCTAATAATGCCACGGATTCTTTACATACCTTATATACATTCCTTAAGCTGATAGTTAATACTATTGAATTAAAGGCACAGTATCTCCGACTGTTTCAGTCCTTTTGTTCTGAGAATCAACACAACATTCCCATTCTGACCCTAGAGTATGAACACATGCCCAGCATTAAGAATTTTAACATAGCCTGTTTATGACTAATGGCCATTGCTATGCTGAAAAAATTAACTAAAGTGAGGAATAAAATTTATACCCAACGATAATATTGCTGATAGTACACATGACAGCTGTGATGAGAAGCCAATTTCAATTCGATTTCAGGCTAAACGAATTTTAAAGTCGAAATCGAAGAAGCAATAATATCGTCATATTTCTTTCTGTGATTGTCGTTTTAGAGTTGGCATATAAACATCGCATTTTACATGTAATGCCGTGCATTTTAATCCGTGGCATTATTAGGCCAACCGAATTTGAATGTCGAAATCGAAGAAGGAATTCTGAAATATCGTCATTTTTCTTTCTGCGATTGTCGTTTTAGAGTTGGCATTTCCAACATCGGATTTTACATGTAACGCCGTGCATTACGCGGCCAGCTTATATATGATGATGATATTAGAGAACGAAACGCGTATTAGCTCGAAATCCAACACATATGCAATGTTCGCACGAAACAAGTGAGAAGATGTAAAGACCATCGCTTTGCAATATACTAGGAATAAATCGAATATCGAAATTTGGTGTAGAACAGGAAGTTAATTCGTTTGTCAATGTTTCATTTGTAAAGGCGGGCCTCCTTTTAAAAGGGCGCGAAGCCGTGGTTGCGTCCACTGTGTAAGTGGACACCAAATAGGCAACACGCGGGGCACACGCTCCAGAAACTGCCACTTTTTAGTTTTTCCCGGCCGCAACAGGGCAGAAAACTGCCAAGCAGTCAGCGCGAAGCTGCCGCCGATCGAACTTTGTTGTTATATTCAAATTCTAACGCGACTGGAAGATGATTTTTAGGAAATTCGAGCGTTGGTGTTGGGGAATCAATGACCATTGGCGATTTGAACGGACTGTCAATCAAACGCTAACCTTGTATAAACTCTGTTTGCAGGATTAGCAAAAGAAGCCAAAAGGTTGAGATCAGTTTGCGTAATTAATGGTATAGAAATCAAACATCATACTGGCCAAGTGTTTGACTGGGAGGAGAACTCCACTAATGCGAGAACCTGGGATTGAAAATTGCGGCTTTAATGTTGACCTTGACCTGGCGTCGCAAGTCGGACAGCTATGCCAAACATAATAAGTGTTACATTAAATGAAAGTTTCAGTCAGGCATATATAATTACAAACGAGTTACTCTGCTTTGTTTCCGAAATAGAGACGATACATGGTCACCATGCCCCATCCCGTCCCGATAGAGCTGCTATGGAGTTGCGTGTGACAGAATGGACAGAGTTTCAGGGTACCCACTTTTCGGCTAGATGCCTTCCTTATTCAGAATAAAATAATTAATTGATTGGGGTTGATAAACACGTAATTGATTTGCAGTTCTCTAGGCTTAATGTCTTTTCTTCTTTCTTTTTCACTTTTCCCGGGTAACTATCATCGACTGACAGCTGTTCTAGATCCATAGCTGTTCTTGTGCCAGACTGTCAGATCAGCCTCAGGCCGAGTAAACAGCGTCTCAGCATAGACACTACCGTTTTATCAGAAAGTATCACCACGGCAGGAAGAAGTGCCTTTTTTAGGCGTCAGCTATTAAAGAAACCGTCAACAGTATAGGCGCAGGCGGATGTTTATCTTTAAATGTATTATAGTCTGAGTGAGACGGGATCATCGCTAAAAATATAAACATGGTCTGGTCAAAACCAATATCGAAAATCGCATATCCGAAATAAGGGGCTGTGTATCAAATAGCAATATTCGATTTTGTTGCTCGCATAAGACAGAACACGTCGCACAAGAGCAACTACTTCATGCGCAATATTGCTAGTCAACACCAGTAAACATCAATTTAAAGCCGATTCCTCACAAATGTTTTTCTCTTTTAAAACTAGAAAAATGCCTGGCCGTATCGCGCACCTAGCGCAATTTAATTTCGAACTCATTCACAAATTTGCACTGATTTATGTAAAATTGCTTAAAAACGTCATTTCCTTAGGTCTGAAATCCGTAACAAAATAATTTATCGGGTCTTTCTGTGATTTCCCCATTGAAATATGGTTGGCATAAAAATGCCATGGATTAATTATGTGGTCGCCAGATTAATACCTTTCACGAGTCACGGCCCAGATCACAAACAAATTGAGAAAGCAATCTTTGATGAAGAACTCAAAATAGTTATGAAAATCTAGCCATCATAAATATTCGACCAAGATGGCGCCTGTCAAGCCTCGTTTTCAAGTATTGAATTTTGAATTTTGCATTTTGCATTTTGCATTTTGCATTTTGAATTTTGCATTTTGCATTTTGCATTTTGGATTTTGCATTTTGAATTTTGCATTTTGAATTTTGCATTTTGCATTTTGCATTTTGAATTTTGCATTGGAAGAACTCTCTCGGCCATCGTATATTTCGGAGATGTTCGACTTCCACGTTCCAGTACACAAGGAACGATTTTAGAACAGTCGTTATTCAAAGTAAACCCGTTGTTAACAGACATGGTCATGTTTTGTTTCTTAAGATATATTTAATATGTGACAAAGGAGTAACACCTAGCCAAGTGATCATCGGCACCCTGCACTACTGGCACGTTCGTGTGAAATAATGTGATTTGTCATTGTCTTAGTCATGCAATGGCTAATCTTACCTGAACTTATTCTTACTTCATCAACTTTCTGACTTTTCCAAAACTTTTTTACCATCGCGTGGTGAAGGGGATGTAAATAGACGACATTGAAATGTTGGTTTTTCAGCACGTCCTGTGCTCGAAAGGAGAGTTTCGAGGTGAAGTGATACGTAAAAGCTGAGAAAAGCAATGTTGCTTTTAGATACTCTCTCTTCACGAAAGCTGTGAAGCTCTTGCTGCCTTTTCTTGAGAGACTACCATACCTACAAAGTATTGTTACACGAATGTATTTATTCTTCAACATTTGATTGATTCATTATAGTGAATATAGAAGCAACGTGAGAGACTGGCAACTATTCGGCATACCCTATACAGTTTACACGTTTTTTTCTTTCTTCGAGGAGTTAGCTGGAGGTGGTAATGTATTTTTGCAGCATGCAATAACCCCCGCCGCAGGAGGGTATACTCGACATCTTGGAACAATGCACAACATATAACACAAGCCGATAGGCGAGTGCTATATGGAGCGAACTGTACCACAATCGAGTGTATACCCGACTGCGGTGGGGGTTATTGCTGTTAGGCCAAAGAAAAAATTGTGCTGTTCCGATTAATCCGACCTACCCTATTTTTTGCCTGCCGACCCTAAACTTTTTTGAGCTACGTAAACACGGAAGTAAAAAAAGACAGAAAGAAATTCCCCGTTATCTGGCATTTGATTTTTGCTTGAACGAGCAAGGGCGTCTTTTATGTTTTTATTTCTGTATGTCTATGGTAAGTTTTTCTGGAAATGTTGTGGCCGGTGTTTGATCGCCCTGAACGCCTGAAAAGTGCATACTTAAAAATAAAAATATTTTGGGAAAAAAATCGCTGCCGACCTACCTACCTTATTTTTGAAAACCATGTTATCGGAACAGCACAATTTACTTTTTTGGTCTTATAATATATCAACTTGTGTGTCTTTGTTGTCTTGCTTAGGTATCTTCCTCACTTTATGCCCAAAATGCAGAAAACGGACGTATATTGGAGATTGAACGTCAGAAATTCAGCGCCCGAGACCGAGCATTTTTACATAAGTTGGGATTACGTTGACAACACAAACACAGTATATGATAATATACGCATTACGTTCATCAACATTACATTTTATTCACATGCGATATGCAACGTGGATACTAACTTGCGGCCTGGTGCAGACACAGAAAATGGGTCAAGAGTTTAAATCGAAAGAAAACGTAACAATGTTTTAGTAAATTTACAATCTTTTTAAGAAATTTACATTTCTGGCCTTTGTGGCATACTAAAACTAGATTTGCTTCACTTTTTACCGAATGGATGTGTCGACTATTGCAACATTCAGAGGTGGTACAATGAGGTTACAAGTGCTATTTTTGAACGATGGATAATTTGGACGTTATTGTAACAGAAAACAAGCTGTTTTAAAATAATCCAGACACGAGATGACAGCAACTTTGCTCAACAGGTGTGCAGAGTGCTGCCCGATTCAGCGAGAGCTGGACGCTTACATAGATCGTTTCATCTGCTGTCAACTTTCGTCGTCGTCGTCGCCAGGAGTCATACCATTGTTATTTTGAACTTCTTGGTGTACATCGTTAAAATACCCTCGTCTTTTACAGCTCAAACTTTGGTAGATCATATCTGACATACCGTTATTGTGAGGAAGTGTCAATTTATTTGTGCAAGAACGAATATTAGCTTCATTTTAAAGAGTGGTATGTCGCTCTTCGACTCCCGCTGAATCAAGCAAAAGTGCACGGTGCGCTGTTGCCCTATAAATTCAATAATTTATGTACATAAAACCAAAATGGGCTGCTTTAGAGGTTAATTTCATCATTGGCCCCAACTTATTTTCACCAAGAGGCGAGTTACAGACCCCTTATTTTATCAGCTACAGCATTGTCTACAAATGATCAAAAACACCAGAATAATTTCCTTTCCTGAAATATACCACTGTCGACACGGCGTGCTTAAGAAAGCAATTAAGCGTTCTTGATCTTTCCATGATTTACTTGTATAAGACAGAAATGGTGACAGGGAAACTGTTCACACAAAATTAAGATAATTACTAAACAATCTTAATAGGCCCTACCCGACGCGTACGTTCACTTACATTGATTTCAATATCCCGGGATTACAGGTAATGAGGTCTGTCCTGGAGCCGATGTCTTTGGCAAACTTTTGTACGTGAGCAAGATTAAATCTGCAATCAAATGCACAAATTAGAGTTTTATTTGTCGCTGAATTACAAACGTTGTCTACAATCTCGATACTCTGTCTCAATCGAAGACTTACCTTTCTAAATAAACGTTACAAGTCAGTTCTTTCCATTAAAACTATGTGCCTTAAAAGACTCACCTCACCACGAAGTCTGATGAGTCTATTGATTGACCGCATGTCGAGTTCAAAAGAATCCCACTGCTGCCAACTATGCTGCATTTATTGAAGGATTCACTGATATATGGCATTGTCTGAGAAAACAAAGAGTACAAGTTAAAAAACAGGAAATATTAATTTAACGAGCGCTCCCATTTAATAATATTTCAGGGAAATTATCTCACTACAGTATGTAGAAGATATGTACTGTGTTTTCCGCTACTACGATATTATTACATTTAATTTACGTTTTCTTTAAATTGAGCAATACAAATGGAAACACACACGCATATCGTGTAGACAGATAGACAGAAAGAAAAAAAGATAGATCAACAAATACACACGTGTGAAATATGTAAAAAGGTCCTTTTATCGAAAAATCTACTGAATTTCTAAAGTTCCAGTAAAGCTTGCATAGCCCTTTAGACCGATGTTCCCCTAGATGCACTCGATTTATTGAACGCAAACTGGTCACAGACACTAGAGGACTCACTTATATAAACGATTAAAGATAATAAGTCTACATTATATTGCAGCTATAAGCGGTGGTTACCATAATTGAAATTACTTGCACTGATGATACTAAGTGCAAATTTTGAGCTAAAATGTTATTTGCTTCTTTTAGAAAAGATTTGTATATCTTTGCACGATTACTGTAGATTTGCAAAAACAAATACGGCCGCAAACCATGTGACTGATCGAAATATAAATGTGTTTGCAAAGTAGAAAGTAAACACATTGGTGATGATATGTGTAAAATTTCAGTTGAAATGGTGGATTTGTTTTGGAGAAGAATAATTTTGAACATCTTTCCAAGCTAATCATAGAGTTTTCGCAAAATCTATGGTCGCCAAACCATGCGACCAATCTAAATGCCTTTTGCAGACTTGAAATTAATCTCACTTAGGATGATACGAGTAACATTTCATTGATGACAGTGTTTTGTCATTTTTCACAAAAAACTATATGGCCAACGAACTAAACTACCGATCCTAATGTCTTCCACAACTTTAGAGTACTCACACTGAGGATGATACGAGTACAATTTTGAATCAAATGGTCTTATCGTTCTGGAGATGAAGGTTTTTAAAAACTAAATTACAATTTTCGCAATAAACAACATTGCTTTTACACCACGTGACCGATCAATATGCCTATCGCATAATTGATGGTGCTTACACTATGGATGGTACGAATATAACTGTAGATGATCAAATAGTTAATTGAAAGGCACTTGATCTTATGAAGGCACACTGGTCTCTGTATTACCCCTATTTGTAACAACCAACCCCATTTGTAACAATAACCTAATTTGTGACAAAAGTAGACAGTTTTTGTGTAAATTTTGCTGAAATTGCATATTTGTATTTTTCGCGTCAATTTTCCTTTTTTCTCCTTGTCGAAACTCATTTTTTCGGAAACTGCCGGTAAGATTGTCCTTAATTTCGGTGTGCAGCTTCCTAGGCATAATACTCCTTAGATAAAATCAAATTGTGCAGC
>LD355999.1:15549-27564 GCA_001465055.1 Ptychodera flava
GGTCAAAAAAAATATAAAAATCTGCTTTTCTGACTAGTGTCATACTAACTCATTTTGTAACAAAAGTTAACTCTATTTGTAAGGGTTATATAATTTTGTAACAAATTAGGTTAGTGTTACAAATAGGGTTAACTTTTGTTACAAATTGGGTTCGGTGAGTGTTACAAATAGGGTTAATGTTTGTCACAAATTTAGTCAGTGTTAAAAATAGGGTTAACTTTTGTTACAAATTTGATTACTATAATTAGTATCAGAAAAACAGATTTTTCACATTTTTTGACCGAAATTGGTGAAAATTTCCCCCAAATAAAATTTGTCATACATCTGCACAACTTGATTATTATATCGTACTAGTATTATGCCTAAGAACGTGCACACCGAAATTTAAAACAATCTGACCAGCGGTTTCAGAAAAAATGAGTTTCGACAAGATAAAAAAAAGAAAATCGCCCTAAAAATACAAATATACAAATTTCATCAAAATTTAAAAAAATACGGTTGGGTTTTTTAAAATTAGGTTATTGTTACAAATTGGGTTTGGTTTTGTTACAAGTTGGGTTTGTGTTACAAATAGGTCCCTACAAGCCAAGCCTTGCAGCAGAAAACATAGATTTAGATTATATTTTTGCAACAACAGTCTCGAACGTACCTTTGGAAACCGTTTGTGCATCATTTCAGTCACTTGAATTTTAGAGGTCCTTTCGGCTTCATATTTCAGACTTGAATTAAGCGGTGTATTCTGTTGTGTTGTGAGGAACATTTCACTTGTTCGACAGTTTTTCTCTAGAAGTGATCTGCAGTATTTGATGAGACATGATACCATATATAAAAAAAATACTTTTTGAAAGGCGGCAATAAAACATACAGCGCGAACTCAAAGAGTAATTACTACGTACTAAGTAAAATCTTAGACTACTCTCGTCGCAATATATAATTGACTTAAGAAATAATAAACGATCATGTACCCCATAGACTTGTCTAAGGAATTATTATGACTTGTAATGACGATAAGCATAGACCAAGATTATGTTCACTGATCAAAGCTAATAATATTAAACGTTACGGTAAATGAGTAAAACATGGGGATCTGTTTAATAGAAAAGTATCAGGTGATCAGCTAATTCAATCACGAAATTAAACAACAACACCACTATTACTTTACACTCGGTATTCAAGTGCTGGACATCGAGTGGTGTACTTCAGAGACTTGTGTTTGGTTGTAGATTTTTGATTATAGATTTAACTGCCCTTACTGGTTATTCTCCAAAACCATAAGATAGGGACCAGCTCTACAGAAGGGAATTACAAAGAAACTAATGTATCAACATTCCTTGAAGTCATACCCGGAGAATACAGGGTCGATCTTTCTTGAAATAATATACGCCAAAAAGATCATGAGAAGGGGCTGGGCAGCCACTTAGGAAACAGAAGAGACTGTGTATAAAACGAACGCTTACGCCAGGTTTGTAAATGGCTATGTATAAATTCAAAAAAGCTTGGTAAATGCAAAATCGTTTGGCCGTACAAAAACTGTACTTACATAAAACACACAGATTTTTTAATAAGCATTACAAGTAAGTGTGATTAAAAATGTCTGTTTTGCATGAGCTAGATAGTTTCAAGAATTAACGCCCATCACTGTTTAAGCGTTGTTATTAGATACTCTGAAAAAGTATAATGCAACGGAAGCTACTCACTTTAATGTTTTGGTTAAAGGTGCGGTACACCCAACGGTTTTTTTTGCTCGAAATCACTTTTTTGCAAACATTCATTCAATTGTAATAAATTTCTTCACTTACGATTAAAATATTGATTGCGTACACCTTTTAGCCTGTCAAGCAGTTGTAATTTGAGTGATAAAGTAGTGTTTATTTATGCCCGTCTTATCTTAGATAAAACATATTCCTTTAAAAAACCCGAAGTCGCAACGTGCAGCTCCACTTTGATTCAGCGTTGCAAAATGAAATTAAAGTTAGCTCACTGCTAAGCGTTGTAGAAAACAATTACAACAGGTCATACTCTTTCAATCTCTCTAAGATAATGCAGGAAATACAAACTGTTATCGCACGAGTAAACAAAGATAAGAAAAAATCCATACGACATAGTTCTGCTGTGGCTTTATCCGATCACCCTTCGTCAGCAGGAACCTTAGATTTCTGGTGAAAATAAAGACCAGTTTTCCCGTCAAAATACACACAAAATAATGACAAGATACTGGTTAACGTTTAAAGAAACGAGGTCATGCCACAGAGTTATGCCTCATGTTCGTTTATTCCATGTTTAGCTAGCGTTACGCCGTGGTACTTTGTGTTCAAAGTTTATTGAACTTTTATTTGATCGTTTCTATTGGTTACATGTTTACAAGTTCCATATCACAGTTCACAGGGCAAGACCCTGTGAATTCATAGTAGTCGGCTTTAAGAATTCTATTCAAAGGACATAAGCCTGTAGGTTTTAACCACGCCCTGCATTACCAAAGAAAACATGGCTATTAAAGCCCCTACTCAGTTATCAGATTTATCGCTTTCCCGAAAATTATACCGTACTCATTTATTCAGTTGAACGTTGCGGGTGCAAGTTTTTGGTTTATCGCCAACCGGGATCGCCAGGTACGACGTCCACATTGAGCCATACGACTCGACTGGAGCCGCGACGTTACTGAGCCATTAAACTAAAACGATCGACTGTATCCCCATTCGATTCTCGGGAAAAGCTAAGTTTTAGCGACTCGAAAATTCGTTAGACAAATATGCCTTCTATTTTTCCATGTCTTGATTTATCGGGTCACCTTATTGTAAAAATGTCATGAGAGCTAGCATAGCATCGATCACGACAAATGGGTCTGTGTCGTGACGTGCATGTATGAACGGTACCATGCACGAAAAAGCTCCGTTTTTTTTTCGTACAGCAGCGGTAATATGAATTTCTTATCTGTGCTGGTGTACGTCACACAGGTGGCGATACGGGCCAGTTCATTTGATAATTAATATTATCTGCCTACAAACGTTCATACGGTGCCATTTGTGGTAGTCATCAAGAAGTCATCCCTCAGGCTGAAACTCTTTTGTCTGTTAAAGAAGGTAGCCTCCTAGCAAAACTGTCATATCTACCGCTCTCACTCACTGAGCTTCAACAACACAAACGATAGCTAAAATACCACTGTTTTGTCTCAACGCGCCATTCATCACTTTCACGTTATGCCTTGAAGTACCGCCTATGGCAGAGGTCAAGAGGTCAGCCTTCAGGCTGATCCTACTTTGCCTAGTAGGAATGTCCTCCAAGCAAAATTGCCACTCTATCTATCGCTTTCCCTAACTTCAAGCTTTGACAACACAAGTGATGGCGAATACACCACTGGTTTGTCTCAACGCATCATATATCACTTTCATGTTATGCCCTTAGGACATTCATTGATCATTCGTCTTTGGGAATCGTGCTATTACCCCTTCAGAAATTTCAGCTTGTGTAAGTACACTTAAGCGCCTTCTCTTCGTGACTACAGTGAATGGGAGGAGGAGGGTTTTTCATTAGATGAACTTTAGTCGTAACATAGTGAGATTTTGTAGAATTAAAACGTCTTTTGACCTTCTTTAATTCAACGTTTACAGCAATGGCTCTCCGATCGTGATATTTTGTGTGTGTATTTTTTCACGTTAGTGTACAAATGGTACAATAATAATAATAATAATAATAATAATAATTAATAAAGTATTATATAGAAATAATAAGACGAATAATAAGAGGTTCAATTTCCGTGAAAATTTCACCAGAAGGGTATTTTGGGTCGAAAAGACCAAATATGATATCGATTTCACTGCCCCATGTTTCCATGGTAACCATTTTAGGCATTGGAAATTTCAGTTTTTCTAATATCCCATGAAAAGTTACTTTGATTGATATGAAAATTATCTAGTGGGGAAGTTCGGGTCAGAGAACACAAATGCCAGACTTATTTTAATGTTTAGAGTTGCCATGGTAACTATTTTGGGATTGAAAATGTTACTTTTTCCCTAATTCCTATCAAAGAACTATTAATTGATGTAAAAAATTGATAATAAGGGGTTTTCTAGTTAGCACACCAAAAAAATCACACTCATTTTAATGTGAGATGTTGCCATGGCAACCATTCAGGAGTAACAACACCTTTTTTTCAGAAGTCCCACAGCTTCAATGAACTATTTTTAGATTTCTATATAATACTTATAGCCCCTAAACTTGTAATAATAATAATAATAATAATAATAATAATAATAATAATAATAATAATACAATATAACCATAATAATATTGAAAAATGAAGGTAATATCGATTACCTGAGATTTGTAGCTTCCTTCTCGTTGAAAGTCCAATTTTTTCTGATGCTTTGAAAAATATCCATTAGCCATTCTCCTTTTTTGCTATCGTTCTTTGCTGTTTCCACGCTATTTGAGGCCACCGTTTTATTCGTGCCAATCCAAACATCGGAACTATTGAAAGTTGAATTATTATGTTTCTTCACATCTCGCCCCCTACTTAAATTAACTACCTCGGTATCATCAACTTTACCCGCCGCATTGATTGCTTCAATAGCATTCTTTATGGGAGATGTTTTTTTCCGATGTGTCGTTATATTCACTGGTACACGTAAACCTTGAGTTTGCTCAACGTTGAAGGCGTTAGCACGAAACATTTCTCTACCACCAGTTTGAGCGATTATCAAAGGCATTTGGCTGTCGAGTGTTCTTCTTACTTCCACATAATATCCTGCATAACCTGTATACATTCCGACCAGCACCAAAAGAACAACGCAATTGGTAAATCCCACAAAGACGAGTACAAAAATGGTTAAAGATCTGGTCGATACGGCGTGATGCATGTCCACAGTAGTAAGCGCTGTTATCTGAAAAAAGAAGAACAATGTTCCGATGAGCAAATACCCAAATGTGAGATGGTGCTAGTCAAGTGATAGGCAACCTAAAGAAAGCTAAAGACACAGTATAAAGTTAGCTGAGGACAATATCTCCGTTGATTGACTACACCATCAATTATTAAACTGTTTCAGAAATTTACCAGATTATCGGTTTTCCACATTTAACCTTACTTTGCATTTTGCTAACTTGACTTTAGACTACAAATCACCTTTCTTTCCGTACGTCGTCTTCATTCCTTTGAAACCTGCGTATCATAACTTTTCACTTTTTGTAATATCGAATGTTAATTTTTAAAACCTTATAACGTGTTAATACCCATCCACGCTGCCCTCATATCGGCAAAGTTGTGATAATTGAACAAAGTCTCATCGTTGAGACTTTAAAATCAGTAGGTCAAACAATCCTTTTATTGGATGCAACCTTTTATACCCCTATCTCCTGTTCGCGAGTAATCTTTGCTAGGTCTATTAAGCCTACACTAAGAGTGTAAAATATTGTCTATCTATCCAATTAATTTTTATAGCGCCTACTATCAAAACTTCAAGAACGCTGAATGGCGCTTTGGGTGGTAATTAAAATGTTCGATGAAAGACGAACGTTTTTCCGCGTCTTTTGAAAGTATAGGGAGAGGTTTTATGCCATTTTATGACATTTATCCAAAGAACGAAGATTACGTGATGTAGGTGGGAGAGTGAGTAACTGCTGTCCCTCATTGGTTCGTCCCTAAGTGCGTATATTGTTCGTAGCTCCCGGTGCTATCCCAGTCACTTATATAAAGGGTCAGGCAATAACGCATACAGGCCAGTGGTACCACGATGCAGTTAGTTTAATCACGACACTTCTACATGGTTACAGTATCTAGAAAGGTTGGCTATCTACAAAGACGTGGTCCAAAGTAAAACAGACTGGATTGCTCACGGATGCAGTACGTCAAAGTCTCAGAGCGTCTACATCTCTGAGTCTAGGCAAGCGTAAAGTGAAGTGCAAATGGAGAAATGTCTTTCTCTAGAAAGAGTACAACTGAAATCGTCTCTACATCTACATATTGTCATGCCTTTGAGGAATGTCACTCCCATCTAAGTACAATGTCAAACAGGATGGAGCTATCTGTCGTCATTGCTATTGACTTGAGCAGTTGTGAAAACAATAAATTCACTAAAGGAAGATACCGCTTACTTCAAAGATCTGGAAAATAAACAAGGAGAGATCATTCTTACGATGCATTACGTGTAGGATTAATCATGGTCACTCCACAAAATGCCGGTCAGAGTCAATGTCAGTCATTAAAACTAAATTCAAAAGACTGAAATTCTTAGCAATCGTCGGGCGATATCACAGTTTAATGAATGCACGTGCTTATTGCCATGTATGTGCCACGTTTGTGTATGTGTACATATGTGCGTGTGTATATACCTGTTGCAATACAACTCGTACAAATTTGAAATATAGCTACATTGAAGGTTTACACATGCGTGTACATCGATCCATACATGTTGTATGAATACATTTACATTGTGCATACTCAACCCATCTTAATTCGCTGTACACTTTTGAAAACAGTTTTAAATGTGTGAACCAACTATTTTACATTCACCGCCCCGTAATTGACCAACTATGGATTAGAAAGACGTTTTCACTTGGTTGTATTTTAAGATCTTATGCCCTCTTTTATTTCTAGTTTTCATCAATGACCTTCCCTTAGGTCTCAATATTGGTAACTTAGCTATGTTTGCTGATGATCAAACATAATGTGTTTCTGGGGTAAATACGGATGATGCCGATAAGAAAATACAAAATGAGGTCATGCCCATTTCTTCTTGGGTCATAAATAATGCAATGTCTATCAACACAACTAAAACCAAATGTATGATGGTCGCTTCACGTCAAAAAAATTATTGTTTCAAGAATTCTAACGTCATGTTAAATGTGCGTATTAATGATTCTGACATTTGTAATGTCTTCTTCTATACTCTCCTTGGTGTTGAGATTGACAATACACTGAGTTGGGACACTCATATTGACACTTTATGTAAGAAATTGTCATCTTGAATTGGTGTCTTGCGAAAGCTGCGTGCTTAGACTCCACTTCACGTTCTTCTATGGTTTATAACGCCACTTTTTTCTGTCTGTATTTTATTATTGTTGCACTGTAAGGGGCAACACTGCAAAGACCAATCTTCTAAGAATTTAGAAGCTCAAACCAGAGCTGCTATGGTCATTCGAGGTGTTGATTTTTTTGGGTCTTCCCGAGTTCTCTTTTTATGTCTATGGCTACCAATTTACTTTCGTATAGATTGTTTTGTCGCTGTAATGACATTCAAAATTCTCAATGGTCTTGCATCTGCTTATTTAGACCAGTTTTGCTATGTCGCAGACATGAGCAATTTCGACTCACTCGGCTCAAGTAACAATAATTTATATGTACCTTCTTTAAAGACATCAGGAATTTTCCCACCTGGTATTCGGCTTTATCCCGTTGTGCTGTGTTATGTAGGTGTAAACTAATAACAAAAGTTTAATATTCTCTGTAAATCAATCCTTTCAAGCACGAACGATTCGAATATCTGAACCTCAGCTACGCAGCTCGAGAAGTTATCCTCCGAAACAGGACAGGAACATTGGTCAAAGCTGGATTTCGCATGGTAGCTATGGAAACACCCGGTTCATTCTCTGAAATCATGCGATGTTCTGCGTATTGCTGATGCTCCCTTGGTCCGTGGAGTGTTGCCGTCCGTCTCACCCTACAACACCGTCAATACAATCACAAGATTCACTCACGTGTGTCTTCAAATTTTGATACAGTAATTCTATCAATCACCAACCACGGAACATATCAAAAACAATAGTCGCGGCTACGAGTTCTAGGACGTTCACGAGGAGACACCATTATTGTCGCAGAATGATTTTGACGAGTTTTGAGGAGAATAACTTGTCATCGATCTGCGTACGGTCGCACATCGAATCGACAAGTGTATGCCTAAATATAAAAATATGATGTCCGAAAAGTTTTGTTTTATTCAACTGAGTCAGTGCCTTAAGTTTGTTATCGCTTATCATCATCATTTTTTCCGGGGGTACTGTAACATGAATATCTCCGCAACGCTTAGAGTATGGACGTGCTTACAATATTTATTCACCTATTCGCAACACATATGGCGAACGAACCAAGTCTTTGTACGTTGATCAGAAACTAATGACAATATAGGTTAGGATATTACATCTGTCAAATTAGGACAGAATATTGAAGCTGAAAATACTCCCATCGACTCCGACAAAGAATAGAAAGAACGAGTCAGTAAATATCGAATCATAGACGGGGGAATTGGGACTGTCTATGGCTTATGATAAAAAAAGTATTTCGATTGATTTACCAACACAATCAGAAAGGAATTTTATTCAACTTTTTAAAAAGTCACCGCCTTTACTTGACATCGGATTCCATGGCAATGTAGCAACACTCGATGTCGTTTAGGTCCCCAAAGTCTTCTAAAACGGCACGGCGATAATAATACTTTTCACGACAACAAACAACTAAAAGAACTTGAATATGAACTTCAAATGATAGTTCTGTGGAAGAACTGATCAGAAATAGCAGCGTATCTAGGTAAGACGTCTACGCAAGAACACGCTATGGCTCGAGTGACATACTTGCGGGTCTGCCGTTCCAACAGCTCTGCGGTTACTCCATACAATGACAGCTCTGTGCCATTGCTAACATGTTATCATCGCAAACTTTTACCTATTCACACCTGAAACGCGTCGTTTTTTGATTCACAGCTTGCAGACCTTTGTTATGGCCGCTTGCATCGCTGGTTGAAGACAAAGAGGAATACCTTTATCGATCAAAATCAGCTTTATCTATGCTCAAATCATAAAATTTTATCGATACATTCAATCACTAGACATTCATAGTTGGGTATATGTCCATGGACGTCTGTGACCATTTTGTCATGGCTTTTACGGAGCGATCGAATGTGACGTTACCTAAGCCACGCTTTACATGAACTAACTCCAACAGGGACAGCTAGCTATTTATACCGCTTACAGCGATTAAAGTGTGGAAAAAATATTGTCGGACATTAGATTTGATTACGTAGCTGAAGTTTGCTTTCTAAACAAAGTATCGACCGAGAACAAGTGGTTTTTTTTAGATCCCGATGTTAGAGTGTGACGTCATAGGTCAACTGTTTATCCATGATGGCGGATTTTTCCATGGCAGCCGCTCGATAACACTCGAAAAAGTGACGAAACGGAGAGGAAAATGGACATCTACGTAGGTATCCTTCTAAAGGTAGGCGCTCGATGTACCCTGACTCCGGATTATTATGTTTTTATGTGTTGTTTTTTTCTGGAGAATGCGAGAAGAACGCCCACTTTCTACCCGCGAGATTTTCGGCGCGCACGACTGTGCACTTTTCAAATTGACTAACCTGTAGCCCTCAATCCCCCCACACAACCAGCCAGAGGGAGTGGCAGGGCTACGGAACCGCAGCAAACCCCGCCCTGACCTTTAAGCATGACACCGACAACACTTAATCAAAGGCCATATTATAAGCCTTTTCAATGAGTACCTACACTTATTAATTCATACAGCCATCATATTTCTAGATTTGTTAGTTACTTGCTGATTTTAAATCCTAAATTAATAACTATTTATTGACAACAAAGTATGCTTATCGACCAGTCCACTACTCCGAGCATTGGAATTAAAGATAAATAGATTAGACAACGACTTACAGAAAGTCGTGGACAAATTATGCAGTTCTTGCAGGACATTATCTCCCTTGATTGACTAAATCTCCGGTCGACGATCAATATACTGTTTTTATTTAATAGATATCGGCTTTCGGCAACTTATATTACTTTACATGTTGCTTGATACAACTTGAGGATAAAAATCGCCTTTCTTTCTGTTCGTCGCCTTTATTACTTGAAAGAAAAACTGCGTGTCATGTCTCTACCTTTTCTTAATATTGGATTTGAATCACTAAAATTTTTCAACGACAAAACAAGTCATACCGGTACGCTTCTGAGATTCAATACAGCTGACATCGGGAAGACTTTCATTTCATGTCGGCCATCTCTTATACTTTATGTATTCATTGTTTGTATTCATTGCTTCGCTTCGATAAAGTTTATGAGCGATGTGTGAAAGTAAACGTACGACCTTAAGTGCTTCCCGAACTCTACAGCGTGTGGAGAGGTCGCAGTCCGAAATTGTAACAACTTTAGCTCGGTTATTGAACCAATCTTTTTGAGATTGGGGATTTGGCCGCGCAGTTTTGTCTGTGGCTTCTTCGCTAGGTGACTGGGTACAGTACGTTGTGAGTTCGAACCTGATTGAAACCACCGTATTTATCTGCTGTTCGCGAGTGACCTAAGTTGCAAGGCTGAATACCCCTCGCTACCGATGTACGATAGTGTTAAGAATTGACCCTATTCAGTGCGTTTATCATTTGTCATGCTCTGGTCTGCTTTGTTGAACAATGCTGTCTTTTATTCAATTGACCTTCTTCATGGAGAAATTTACAAGTAAATAGTCTGCTCACAGAATGGGTTACACCCATGAACTCTTCTCGCTCATTGCTTTAAGGCCCTTGCACCCTCGGTCTAGCGTTGACGACACCAATGGAAAATAATTTTCATCATTCGTGGGAAGAACAACCATTGAATTGCTGACCAAGCCTTACCATGTAACTATTCAACGATTGGGACATTAAATTGAAAGTAAATTTAGTTGTCATGATTGAAAAACAAGCTGTTCAAACTTGACTACGCCCGTCTCAGTAGAGTGTCGGTCAGTGACATGCTACTGTACTGTTTTGTATCTTACCTTTTACTTATGACTTATGTGTGACGTTGTGTTTGTTGACATTAACACTATCAAGGCAGACTTAAAGGCAAACTGTTTCTCTATCCTAGAGTCAGCCAATGTTCATGGAACCTTTCCCCCAGATAAAAGTCACGCTACATTAAATATACAAAAAGGTTTCATCAAGATTGCGTCTTTTAAGCTGAGAGGGCGCTTTCGTAGGCAAATAAGGTACAGCTGAAGAACAAGATAACTGTGTATTCGACATTAATAAATGACACTGAGGAGAAATGTTAGTGTATGTCATAGAGTGGTAAGTCTTTGCGACACTGCAGTTTTCGAGGTTTCGGGTATGTATGTATGTGTATGTATGTATGTATGTATGTATGTATGTATGTATGTATGTATGTATGTATGTATGTATGTATGTATGTATACATGTATCTATGTATCTATGTGTCTATATATCTATGTATCTATGTGTGTATCTAGGTATCTATACATATCTATGTATACAAAATGTAAATTTGAGTAAAACGATCTCTCTCTGTCTCTCTCTCTGTCTGTCTCTGTCTCTGTCTCTGTCTCTCTCTCTCTCTCTCTCTCTCTCTGGTAAATACTTTTCTCGTTAATTGTATAAAATGGGCACAGCAAACTGTGTATATATATATAATTATAAATATATATATAAATATATATATATATATATATATATATATATATATATATATATATATATATATATATATATATATATATATATATATCAGTAGCTTGGTGTCAATTCAGGCAATGTATAGTGCTCCATGCGTTTCTGCAGGGCATAGGATATAATTGTTGGAAAAACCAAACTGCCAGCTGCGTGTTTGGCGGTGTGATCCAAAAGAGGCAGGGCAATGTTGTGACCCCCCTCTAAGGCACTAATGAATGGAACTCTATTTGCCGTCGAGGGCAGTCTACCCTTGAAAATATGAAAACTACAACAGCATGTATATGTAACCAATTTTCTATTACCCGACTTTATGAAATAGAATTAGTTGCATAGAATAATTTATTTTGGGTCTGGGGTTTGGCGTTGGCATCTATAAAGTATAGTGTGAAGTAGACAATGTACATGAACAATATATACAACAAACGAATTTCAGATTTTGATGCGCATCTACTTATAATTCACAATAAACCTTACAAAAAAATACAAATAATCCCTCGAAAACATTCAATAATTAAATTCATTCACAAAATTTCACGACATAGCTGGAAGTGTGGCAAATAAATATATCCAACCATATAAA
>LD356003.1:0-12382 GCA_001465055.1 Ptychodera flava
TTGTTATCCTGTGGGGGGGGGGGTGCACGTAGACCCCCTCTAGCCCACGGACTATAGCAGTCGCTTCTCTCAATGCCAGTCAAATCAACAATTCGACGGAGCGCCCTCGCTCAAAACCATAAATAAGGGGTGCGTGGCACCAAACCTGCACTTTCAAAGACTGTAATGCTGGTTTTTGTCGCCATTCGAGGCGAGCGAATGCATCAGTCATGCCCGTTTCGTTTGAGATAAGACCTGTCGGCTTCATCAGCTGTCACCGTCCCAATTAACCCACGACTCTTGGACTTGGGAAGGGGGCCACACCCAGAAGAATCGGTCAAGCGCTCTGGACTGCGATGGACAAACACTGAACAGGACCACAGAAAGCTTATCAAAGTTAAAGCAAACATTAACAAGATGATCAATACCCATTATTTACCAACACATTTTCTTGATGTATTGCAGTACACGACACTTATAAATCATATGCAAAGTTTTTGGATAGTTGAGTTGTCAAGGGCTAGGGAAAGGCCGGCAAAAGAGTGTCACTGGGAATACCAGATCAAATTCCATATCTGACGATATTGCGACTTTGATTGGTAATTGTCAAAGAACTTTATTATTGGACATGAAAGCAGGCAGCGGATCTGGCGACACTCGCTCGATGCGTGCTAATTGAAAAATCAGTCACCATTTATGATAGTGTGTAAACTACTTCAGGGCAGGGGTTGAGGCAATTACAAGGCATACTGCAACGAAACCAACGATTACTTAATAATGTAAATACATTCTGAGTAATAACAGTAAATTATAGAAACAATAAAAGTGCATATACGTTCCTGTGTGCTCTCCTTGACAACAAAATATAACCGAACCAATTTAAAACGGCTAGTTTACAAAGATCAACTCACTGAGCGTTCAGTACAAATTCTGAGCAGCAATGCATGTGCCATTCTGTGACTCAGTGGTTGCATAATTGCAGTTCTTCCGATTAAGTTCATCTTGTAGCAATCAGCTTTATTTTGGGAATGACTAGTAGTGCATAAATAAACTCGTGTCCAAGATGCGACTGTGCATACACATTGGCACTCATCCAACGAGCGATATCCGCTGTCTGATAACATGTTGAATTAGACGAGAGCCTCGGTGACTACTTATCAAAGTCTCACTGTCGTCAGTGAACTCACTGGCTGATAGCCCGGCTTACTGCCTGCTTAATTTGCCGTCAAGGGGCCAGTAACTCTGACTTGATGATATTTTTCACCCTTTCCTTTTTAATATCAACCATAACAGTATTCAGTTTTGAAACTCAGCCTATGAATGATCAGACTGCAGTGTTGTTCTCGATAAGTGAATTCTGGTCCGGACTAGAATTCAAATGTAAACAATAACAGTGCATTTTACATATATAGACGCTGTGCTTGTATTTGCTAAATGGTGGTTTTATCAAAATGCTCTTGGGAACAGAACAAGAATTTGCATTTGACATAAAACACAAATAATGAAAAAAAATATCATAAAAAGCTAAAGTTATCGATTTTTTAACTGGTATGTCATAGTCCGCCGCCAAGTTCAAGGAGAACCATAGCATTGACTTTTCATAATATTGCCTTTGTTTCTTTACACACAAAGCATGGGTATTTTCTTGTCCAGAAGTGTGAAGTACAAAGTGTTGTGCCAACACAGCACATCAAGTATGGTGTGCCGTACTGTTATTGGACTGAAATTCAGTTACAACAATGACATCGAGCACGTACACATACAGACTGCTTTCTCAGTTTGAATACGAGTCACTTGACATGTTTTGGGGCGTAGAATAAGATAGAGTCTTGTACAAATAAAAAAACGCTTGTAAACGCACCAAATGTTACACTTCAAAGGGGAATTGAGTTTTTCAGAAGTCAACCATGTAACTGTTTGACTGACATTCCATGTGTTCGGCTAAACACACCACGCCATCGCGCGGCGTGTTTCTTATGGTGATAGAATATGTCAGCCCTATTAACAGTGCGACAGTGGTATGGCAACATCGACACTGGCAACATCAACACTGAAGAACATTTCGTTCACTGGTTGACATAAATTGCTTTCTAATTTTGAAAAAAAATCGGGGGAAAACATAATTTCAAGCAATATATTTGATGTTGATTTCACTCGTAAAGATAGCCTATCAAAAGATCCATCGAAGTGACATTTCTCGACAGCATGTGCGCGCGCAGGCATGCTGGACACGCAGCTAGATGCTACATACAACTTTCCGTCTTAAGACTTAGTAAGAGACACTGCGATGACGTCATTCATCTCTAATAATATCACCACGTCTAGTTTTCAGAACTGTTGCGTACTTCTTTCACATCAAATCCGGTTGGAAAGAATAACGACGACTGTGTCATATTCTCCCTTTTCAAATGCATTCCGAACAGACGATTTCAAATTCTGAATCTCTTCTGTCGTTAGGGGAACAAGCTATGTCTTCTTTTGCGTCCGTGAATACATGTAGATACATTTTCAATGTCATAAGGGCAAACCTGTAGTGATACTTTGACCTTCATTGGGACAAGGTCGCTGCTTTGGATATCAGTTTAATCAGTCTAATGTGATTTCAGAATCGAGTTACATTTTCTCAACTTGCTGAAATAGTGGACGACCAAACACACCCTCGATACGGCCCAACGGCAGAACAGATCAAGAAGTGGAAATTAAATCTAATTCATGTTTTGCATCCGAAATGTTGCTGCACTGACAAACCTTATATATGACCGAAGATTACAAAGATCGTTGAGTTACGTCCACATCATGTAAAAAAAAATTGTTTTCAGTTCGTGGTTGATTTTGAACCTGTAAAATTGAGATAGACATTCTAAGCTTATTCGTCAAAGCCAAAGTACGCGATATACAACAAGACTTTGATCAATGAGGAAAATTTATCGTAGCTTTTGTGAAAATCATGCTCTAAGGTAGATCAATGAAAAAGGTAAAGTGTGCATTCAAGTCTTTGTGGAAACTTTAACGTATCTGTCTTCATATTCTGCTGACGTATTCAAAGTGACCGGCATGGGGTCACCGAGGGTGCGGACCGCTACAGGTAAAGAAAAAAAAAATTACAAATTAGGACAAAAGTGCAGTAGGCCAAAAGAGCGTTGGGCTAAAAAGTTCTCATCCTAAATCCCGTACAGAAATGATGCGTTGTCACGGATTTTTGTTTGAGGTCAAGAAATGCAAAGACAGACAGGAAAATAAGAAAAAAACACACAAATGTCGACATTGTAATTCTGACACGCTGTGAGTTGATGATGATAAATTGACTGTTCAGAACTAGAACTGTACAAGTGTATATACGTGATCGAACAGACACTACCACTTTCCTGCCGTGTGTTGAGCAATTTTTATGTTTTTGCATTTGTTTTTGACAAATGAGCACGAAAAATAGACTGACAATGCTCAGCTAGATCGACGTGCGCAAGGATATGAAACAGAACTGTTTTTGACCTTTTGGTACAACCCACAACATAATATGCTCATTATTTTTTTTAAATTCTTTTTAAAAAACGAAAGACAGAAACCAAGACAACGGTATACCTCATCGTTCTTGGGTTTAATGTGTCCTTATCTTGCGGTGGAAACTTTCACATTGTCTCAAATTCGCATTGCATTTTGTGATTTCGGCCAAAAGAAACGACTCCTTTTACAAACGCAAACCAATCTGATAATCCTCAAGATAAAATACTCCGACAGAATAATATAAGGTTATTTACTATATACCGGGATTTATGCGCGTGTCCCAGTAAATCGTGCAGCGGAGGTATCCAATGATTATCAATGTGTCAATGAGAATGGATGATAATCCATGATAATCAATGATAATATATTAGTATGCAAATTATCTCCTTCACAATCCCAAATTATTGCAATCACGGCTCTGCAGCTTCGGAAGATTAAGACAAAAGGTTCTGACGTTTTCGCATTACTTAAAGGGCCATTATTTGTAACTTTTGACCATTTTTTACCTCGGAAAATTCCATGTTGGAGGCTCATATTTGTTGCAAAATGTTGTTTTACGAAGAAACAAACATGATTAGTGATGTTATAGCCACATAAAACTGCTAAGTTTGTTCAAACGTGTTGCCCTATGGTGACGCCGCGATCACGCGAGATGTACAAGTTCACGTTTATTGCGGGATCAAAACAACATTGCGTCGTGGATTGCCAGACATCTGGCTACGCAACGTGCTCGGACAATGGACTACGACGTAAGTACCGGGCATAAGTAATGAAAATTTATTTTGAAATTGCTGTAAATGGCTCGCGCAGGTGCAATGCCTACGTTGGAATCCGCGTGTCAACAGAGTTTGTATTTCTGTCCGGACAAAAATTGAAATTTTCGTTGTAAAATAACCCGGGAAAATAACATGCTATTTAGTTGTCGGGCACATAATGTTTCCGAATAATATGTGATTCTCTGTTATTTGACAGGCTATTCAACATGAGCCAGTGATCATTTCAATCAGAACTAATGGAAAAATTGCCAGAAGATACAGCTAATGGAACTTTAATGCCGGAATACTTCTGCGTTCATTTCAAAATTTATGAAAATGACGTCTATCCTCACACTTTGCACTTGCAATCCGATTAATATATGTAATAAGATTAACATTCTATCCGACACTGGTCTATACCAGTAAAATACATATTTAACTTACCAGACAAAATGTAGGCAACACTTAAAGGTATACTGTCACCTGTTCCAATTTCGCCACTGTTACCATGGAAAGAGAAAATCTAACCAATCACAGATTTTAAGCGGGTGGCCGCTTTTTAAAAACAGCGCCCTCACATGGACATTTTGAATACCAAGAACGCCCCTTTGACTATATATGGGCATATTTAAATTACAGGTGACTGTATACCTTTAACATTTATGGCAATGTTGCATAATAAGCAGCGTAACCTCTGACCCCTCATGTCACTTTCGCTCCTTGCCGCCAGTGGGTTGGCAGTGCCCAGCGAGTCGTTCTTCCGTCCACCGGCCCTCCCATTGAGCTAGCATTGTTATTGCATTGTAATTCACTTGTCTGTGATTACTAGCAGTGTGATTCGTTTCTTTATGATCACCTTTATTGTGATTTGTTGACTTTGCATTCAGTCATGCCATCATTAAACTTACCCTGAGGCTCTTGCCTTACCCGCCAAACCCTGTGTCTGACATTTCTCTTTGAGCGAATCATTAATCATTTTAAGTGTTCCCTGTCGTGCAGGCTCCAAGTCTTTCACTCGGATCATGTTTGCACACATGAATTCAACAAAGTATTTCGTAGTTTTTACATTAAGAAGAAATGCGCATCGGACACGGATATTTTTACTTTGAAAGTCTTTTCTGATCTGCCACTATTTGTGGAGGCTCATCTTAATGATCTTGGAGTAAGAAAAAATTTCATCGCCTTAGTTTGTGGAGAATTGAAAATTGTCCCCATGTAGATAACACAAGGATGGCGGCCATTTGGAATTTTAAATATCAGCAAATGTTATGTAATTTGTTTCTCTAGTGCCAAACTTTGCCACGGATCCCAGATTTTTAATTATTGATTTGGCAAGAAAATAAATGAAATTTTCATTTAGGAAAGTTTGAGCAAAAGTTGAAGTGTTTCACTTTCGAGGTGCGTAGTTTTATGTATCTGAAGCGTTCCTACCTAATATAAATAGATGAAGAATATTTCAAGAGCAAGATTGTTATATTTGTATTGTTGTATTTAACTTGTATTGTTGTCGTCATTGTCGGTATAATTATGAGTTTTTGATAGAGTCAGGCATGTAACTTATGATAGGTACACCATGCAAACTCTCTGGCATTTCGTAGAGACAATAATGACATTCTAGAAACGATGAAATGCATATTTTACTCAAACTCAGAATATAAATGATTTTATTCTCATCGGAGAGCGCACTCAATTCCCAGGCTAGAAAGCCTGAAAGGCGAAACTCTTTTCGCAGTTTCTGTGTTTTGACTCAGATTCTCTTAAAAAATGTCAACCATGAACAAATACACTATTTGCGTCGTGGTGATGTACGAATAGTTGATTGCGAAGATTTAGTTTAGCCTTCAATGACCAGGTAAAGGGGCTATCGTATTTGTGTCAATTTCTAAATTAAACTCTTTTAGTTTTGTTCGTCCCCTCCCTCTGACGAACAAAATAAAATGTACGTTTCCTTACAAATCACCGACTTACATAGACTAATGTAGTATGCGTCTAGAAAGTGACTCAAACTTTCCTCAAGGAATCTTTCAACTATTATCTTTCAAATTCAAGTGTAAAAATCGGGGGTCACCGCGCAAATTTTGGTACTAGAGAAACAAATAACCTAAGATTTACTAAGCAGGTGAATAGTTTTCTTACAGCAAGAGCTTCACAATGAACCCCCATAAGTGGTCTATCAGAAAAGAATTGTAAATGTTTGAGAGTCCGAATATCTGTCCCCGAGGCGTGTTCTATCTTATCTGTCCCCGAGGCGTGTTCTATCTTAAGTTTGAGTGCATACTTGACCACTGTACCGAACGGAGCAGGGATCATATTTACTTTTAAAAAGCTGTCAACTTTTTCAGAAATTTTGTTTGTATATGCGATCAAACAAAGACCGATTTCTGTCACTTTTGAGTAAAAGAATTGCCGCCCACTCCATGCATGAATGACTGTATCACGGTTAGATCGCAAGGTTAAAGGTCATCACTTTGTGGAATCAGTGTATTACTCCCAATATGTAAATAATAAATCTAATATGTAATACTAACTAAATATGAAAATTGGGTTAGTACTATCGGTCCAGTATATAATCGTCAGCACGTAAACGTGTGGTCGTTTTCACGTACCGCAGTGTTCCATGTCTATACTTTGCATTGGCACTATCGTAAGTTTGGTGCACTTGAAATCTCGACGCTGAATCTAATCACAATATCATAGATTCCTGGTTTCTACAACATGATGCACGTAGAAAGCTGTCTCAAATCACATTCGTTTGAATACGCGACTCGCGAACGACAAATTGGGGTGTATTTCGCTGATTGGTACTATGAAGGCCAACATTTCAACACGTGCCTGCAAGTGCTTACACTTGTCATAAATGACCTATTAAGGTAGTATGTGCCTCGAAAGTTGACATAATGCCAAAGTTTAGCTCAAACGTTCCTTTTCAACCATTCTCTTACCAAATTAAGAAACATTTCAGGGGTCATCATGCAAACTTTGGCACTGGAGAAACAAATCATCCAATATTTACCGATATTTGAAATTCAAAATGGCCGCCATCCCTGTGATAACTTTATATGGGGGGTGGGGGGGGGGAGTGAAGGTTTCGATTTTCGAATAACTGAGACGAAAAAAAATTTTGTTACGCCAAGAGCTTCAAAATGAGCCCCAACAAGTGGTAGATCAGAATAGTATTGTAAAAGTGTGAGAGTCCGAACATAATGTACCAGAGGCACTTCAACTTAAACGTTCAGATGCAAATATACAGTTTGTCATGTTGCGACATGGTAGTATCATGACAGATACTAGTACATCGTAAAAGAGTGCGCCTTCTGTGTCAAAACCACTTCAATCCACTTCTTGTCTGTGGACAATGTGAAAAAAGAGAGAACCAAGACATAATGATAGAAAAGCCAAGAAAACGCCATCTATAGGACTACCCATTGCTACTTAATTTACGTAACTTTGTGACGCATTTTACCCTGCAGCAAACCTCAAATCAAACGAAATTAAATCATATGAAAGCAAGTGATATTAAATCAAATTAAATAATGTCAGATCTTGGATGAAGATTAAGATATCCTGAATTGTTACCTGTGCGCTTGCCTGTTCGTTTATTTGATAAAAAGTAAACGCTTACTTAAACATATCGTCTAATATCACTCATATGTATTTTAAATCTAGAATATAGTTCTCAAAAAACGGGAAGGAGGATCAAGAGGGACTACACAAGACAATTACACCTTTCATCAAAGATTTCAAATGCGAATGCGCTTTTCGGCGGTACAACGCCACCACCGACAGGGACAGACATGATGACGAGCACGCAAGATGTGTCAACAGAATACGGCGAGACTGATGTGACGTCCGCATTGATGACGACAACGCCAACTTCGCGATACGGGACGGAAATATGGACGAGTGCACCGAGAGAAACTACAACTTCAATGGGGACAGAATTCACCAGCGTTGGCACTGAAGTCACAAAAACAACCGCGTATAGCACCACCGATGATATGGAAACTGACGTAACAACGTCGCGGACGGCGCCTTTCACGACAGATGCACCCACAGGGTCAACAACTACGTCTGCTTCCATGACAACAAGACCTACTGGTACAGAAACGATGACAACCGTCTCGCAAAGTACAGCAGACATGGAAACAGACCAGACGACCACGAGAGCGGCAACAGCGACTCTCACGACACAACCTCCTGGTACAGAAATGACGACAACTGTCGCGCGAAGTACGACCGATATGGAAACAGACCAGACGACAACAGGGACAGCAACAGCGTCAACGACGATGGAATCCAGCCCGACAGAGCCAACATGGACACAGTCGACAGCGACCCCTACGTTGGAATCCACAATGCCTTCGCTCTCTTCGACGGCATCAATAGCGACCTCAGCGGTAACAAGTGACACCACGCACAGGACAACTGACATCAAAATATCTTCTTCTCCAGCGACGACAAGAAGGGCCACAACAGTAGCAAGAACGACACGAGCCAATGTGATCGGGCCATTACCTGAAGAGGAGCCAGAATATCCAGGTAACAACCAAGTTCAATGACACTTCGGGCCAAAATCTCAACTCACTTTAAAAAGGGTGAATATTCATAGTTGAGCATGTATAAGACGGGCTACGAGCAACTATTTGCACACTGAGGATTACGTTATTTTACAAAGTTTATATAAAATGCCCCCCCCGGGGGGGGGGGGTGAGTTAAAATGCAAATAAGTCATTTCAGTGCTTGATCCAGTCGCATATAAGAGATACTTTTGGTGAGTATACCTCCTGACCAAGCCGGAACGAGAGAAAATGGTAATGTGTGAATTGACATGGATTTTTGTCTTGTCCCGTTTGTCCCTGTTTTCAGATGCACTCCCTTGCCCTTATAATCTTACTGTGATTGAAACTTGCCTCCAATAGTATCATTTCGGTCGGTTACGTACCAGCTACATCGGATTCCCGTAGGCCTAATGGAAGCGCAAGTCGGAATTATTTCAGCATTGCAGACAGTCGAACTACATGACACGTAACTCTGATGGAATGACTTACAAGGAAATAGTTGGGATAAAATAAAGTCACTGATGTACTAATATTATATTGTTTTGATTGTAGTGTTGTTGAAAATTTTGATATTGAAACTATTTTGCGATGGCTTCAAATATATATTTTCATGTCGTCGCAGATTTCGAAGAGGTCCCGTAGATGTTGAAAATGCCGAATGAGGAAAAAGTACACACCAGAAGCAATAAACACTATCTGGAACTGGGTCTACTCTTTTCTCTGTTTTTAAACTAAAACTTTTTTTCTGTAACCGTAGAGGGAGAGGAACCACAGAAGACCTATTTTTATGACATGGTGTTGAATTATGCCGCCGATGTCAGCGAGGAAGAAGTGAAGACAGACGTCGAAAAAATTGTGAGTTTTGGTTTTCAATTAACAACCTCTTTTAGCACCATAAGTGAACTGAATGCGCTCTTCGGTTTCAGCGGATGAAGTGAATGCAGTTTGTTTGTAAAGTGAAATTTTCGTTTTTTTCTGACATTTTCATTATTTTAACAAGTGGATATCAAAAGTTCGTTAAATATGCAATTAATGTCTAACTTGCATGAAAAAAGCAAAATGTTTTTGTTATGACCAACATCGCCAGCAAAATTCGTTAATTCTCATGCAAGAGATACAGGCAAAAGTTCATAAGTTGTTGAAATATCCGTTGCAAATCTTTACCAGTTTACTCAATTTGTTAATGGGCAATATCTGTTCCACGTTTCGTCAAATTTGGTGCGATCATATAATAGATTACGTATACCTTCACTTCAATATCGTTGAATATGCAAATTAGATATTAACTGGGCCGACTCAGGACCGATATTTCGCGTTCTCATTGGTAGTTTAAAACCAGGACCGACTCAGACATGACCTTAACTGTGAAGAGGGGATACTATATATGTGGAAGATTTGATTCCAATGCGATGAGTTATTCCTTAGATAACGCCCCTGTTGTGACTGTGTGCTATTTAAGCAATAAAGCACACCAAGCGATGGTATACCACGAGATTTTTACCAGTTCATGACATATATACACGACCTATAGTGAGTGCATATATGAAGTGAACTGGCCAAAATCGAGTGGTATACCGTCGCTGGGTGTGATTTATTGCTATTATATCATAACAGTGTATTGAAATTATGGCGTAGAAAGTCATAAACGGAGTCTTGCTCAAGCTGAGAGCTCGCGCGGATACCAGCCGTGGTATATCGCCAATATACCACGATTCTTTTCACGTCTCGACCAATCAGATCGCTGCATTTGCGCCATCAATATACTGGTATGATATAATAATTGTTATACGAATGCTAAATGAATGGTACAGTTTTGCCAATTCCGTGTTGTATTAAGGTGCAAAATCCTGAAAGACATCGCCAAGACGTACAAATCAGAACACCAAGGAAGGAGAGTTGCAACCATTTTGTAGCATGAACACAAAACATTTCTGAGATGAAATTCTAATCGTGTCGCTGGGTACCATTTATAACTTGGATTATGTAGAAACTTTTGACATGGTCTAGTATCGCATCACGACCTGTTCCAAGGTGCCAAAGACATTTTCTGTGATTTCAAATGTGCAAAACCCCTTCTTCATAATCGAAACGTCTACTAGAAACTTTTCACAAATTGACATTAGAAAGGGCCTCGTATCGCATCACGACAGGTACAAGGCGCCCAAGACATTTTCCCTGGTTGTGAACACAACGTCTTCTTCATAATCCGCTATCTTCTTTCTTATTGTCACGACTATGTCTCCCTGTCTCTTCAGTTCACACATTTTACTCTGTACCTCTTTGCTTATGTTTTTTTCCCGTGTATCTACCTCTACTTTGACGCTTTTTCTCTGTTATTTCTATCTTTGTCTCTGTCTTCCTGTCTGTCTGTCTCCGTCTGTCTGTCCATATCTTTCTGTGTCTCTGCCTCTGTCTGTCTGCCTCTGTCTGCCTCTGTCTGTCTGTCTGTCTGTCTGTCTCTGTTTCTCTGTCTCTGTCTCTGTCTCTCGCTCTCTCTGTCTCTGTCTCTGTCTGTCTGTCTGTCTGTCTGTCTCTGTCTCTGTCTCTGTCTCTGTCTCTCTCTCTCTCTCTCTCTCTCTCTCTCTCTCTCTCTCTCTAGTTTTGCCCTTATTACGAAGAATTCGAGGTAAATGCCTTTATTGACTGCTTTGTCACAAAGTAAGTAACTACTCGAAATAATTAAAAAACATAGCAGTCATACAAAATCTCTTTAGTGACGGAACGAATCGTAGCTGTGACTAGTTTCTGTGCAAAAATAATGTTTGGTTATTACTGCTCAGTCGTCAGCAAAGTCATGTGTTGTGTGATGACGCATCTGTGTTTATATCAATATTTTTTGAGTCATTAATAACAATGCATTACTTTGGAGAGTGGAGAAGTATTTCAGAAGAGGTTTTGGAGATCACAAAGGCCTTTCTACGTCGAAAGCTTGAAGATCTTTACTCCATTTACTGACATTTGGGTCTAGTTTTCCATTGATATTGACAATAGTGTGTTCGATTGCGTAATTTGATAATTTAATATCGATTTGTTTTCCCAAGCGTCACGTCAGCAAGTGTTTTTGCAAGATCGACTGCCAGTCTGCAATCCAGTATGAACGTGTCTGTTTCTTATGACGTCATCTACGACGCCACAAGTGACATAGCTGACCTGAGAGCGGATGAAATCTACGAGATGTCTGGCTTGAGACAAGATCTCGACAACGGTACCATCGAGGGAAATTTCACTGTGGTTCAACAGCCGTGTGACTTGGAATGCGGTGGTAAGTGGAGAGAACGGCGATGCCGGATCGTTCAAAATTTGAAGTATTTTGGAGATTGCTATCGGTCAGACTTGACTAAAAGATCCGTCGCCTGAGGACGCTCTCTACGCTTCCCTCCTCTTGAGGGGGAGCGTAGAGAGCGCCCTCGAGCGACGGCTCTTTCAGTTTATGGTCAGACCTGCATTAAGGTTCTCACGGAAACTCCGTGAATAGAAGGTACTTTACGGTGGCCCAAAACTACCTGTTCTCCGCATTCAAAGTCTGCGTCGCATTCAATTGTTTTTCTCTCACATATGTCTCCGCATTCAAAGTCTGCGTCGCATTCA